>LOEQ01007195.1:88089-104982 GCA_001685075.1 Bramus lutescens | reverse complement strand
ACAATCCCAGAGAACCTAGACAACAATGAGGACCCTAAGAGAGACATACATAGAGCTAATCTACATGGAAAGTAGAAAAAGTCACGATCTCCTGAGTTAATTGGGGAGCATGGGGACCTTGGGAGAGGGTTGAAGGGGAGGGGAGAGATAGGGAGGGGAATAGAGAAAAATATAGGGTTCAACAAAAATAAAAAAATATTAAAAAAGAAAACCATACAACATTTTTAACTGAGGCAACACTGTTGGATCGTTATCAGAATTATCTTGCTTCCAGAATCCTAAGCTAAAACCTATTTCTCTGAATGCTCATCTATTTGGCCAAGTTCTTCTCTAATGTTTTGAATCCTGCTTTCTCCTCAGTAGCTGTATTCATACCCACTTCTAACTACCTGTGCATAAAGATTGTGGGATCTATTCCTTCTGCCTCATTACTTTTCTTTTAACATCCACTCCTTGTCTGAATGCAAAGGAGATAAGTCCTTTTTCAACATTTCCTTAGCCTTTTGCATGCATGCAATTCTTAAACATAGTGCTGATATTTATTTATTATAATATATATTATACATATCATTTATTATACAAACTTGAGATGCAAAACTCAGCATTTAGAAATAGCATCCAGTTAAAAATAGTATCAGACAAAGAGGAATTGGGAAATTTTCAGATTCATGTTCAAAAATGCTACAAAATGTACACTTCTTACTAATAGGCAATGTAGTATCATGTGTGTTTTAAGATATTTTAATGACAGTGAAATGTAATGGTATCTACTACTAATTTACTATTCACCCATGATTGAGATACTTTCAATCGTGCTTATAGATAGCATACAGAATCCATGCGGTCATTAATTTAACAGATTTCTGCTTTATCTATGATGGATTCAATTTCTTTAGAGACTGTGGGAGTCTGAACAAAATACCCCCCATAATCTCTTACACCTGAATGTGTAGTCATCAGATATTGGCACTCCTTTAGAGGGATTTGGAAGTCTGGCATTGTTGTAGTAGATCTGGTCTTGTTGGAGGAATTGTGTCACTGAGGGTGGAGTCTGGCCTTTCAAAAGACCAACCTTGGCCCAGTGTTTCTCTCATTCTGCTGCCTGTCAACCTGTAGGACTCTTGAGTTCTTCTCTAACACTATGTCTGCCTGCATGTCACCATGCTCACTACTGTATTCTTGCCTTGATGACAATGGACTAAACCTGTGCAATGGTAAGCAAGGCCATATTAATGCTTTCTTTTATGAGCGTTTCTGTGGTCATGGTGTCTCTTCACAGTAGTAAGACACTGACTAAGACAAAGGTTGGTACCAGAGATCATGGTATTGCCGTGACAGGTCTGATGATGCTGCTTATTGGTGAATTGTAGATTTTAGGACCTTGGATTAGGAAAATAATCAAAGTTACTCAGCCGAATTTAACAACGAACAATAGCCACATCCAGAGGCTTATCTCTCCCACTGTAAGACAGTTGTGCCTTAGAGGTTTTAAGATTCAGGATCTGTATGTATGTATGTATGTATGTATGTATGTATGTATGTATGTATGTATGTATGTGCATACACACACATGTACACACACGCACACACTGTGTTAATGCGTGTGCGATATACTTTTCCAGGGTATAATACATTTTGAGAGTGAAATTAAATTAACATATGCTTATTGTTAACATTGAAATACATGTGTAAACAAACAGTAAAACAAATCCCCCACATGAATCTCATACAGTGGCTTTTCTATGCTCTCTTCATAAGAGATGAACTTATTCTCTTATAAGGATGCCGCTTGATGCTTTCTCCCTGTTACTGTATCATCAGCATCTACTAGACCTGTGGGCAATGTTCAGTGAGTGGATCACATGAGCATGAACTCCGTGATCAGGCTCCCTGGACATAGAGGTCTGGCAAATTATTTTTGTTCCTGCTTCATAACTATAATATTGTTACTGTTATTAATCATAATGTAAATATTCAATACTCAGATGCTTAGGCAATCAAATAAAAGGATCATATGATCCCCAAAGGGATCATAACCTACAGGTTGATAACTGCTGGTCTATAAAATAAGGCTACCCTATAAACTGGGTGAATCAGGGACAGTTTTGTCATTAGGTCTCTCAATAAATCTTATCTAGAAAGAGAGTGGACCTAAGTAAATGACACCATGTCACATGACTCTCACAAATATCTTATTTCTGTATAACTGACTTTGCTCATGTTTTGCTTGTTTGTTTGAGACAGAGTCTCACTACTTAGCACTAGTTGGTCTTGATCTCATAGAATTCTCAGAAGCATTACCAGCCTTATGCCACTGACACCTCCAAATAACAGGGATCATGGGATGAAACTATCTCTACAAGTTAACAATGTAAATCCATTTTCACAAGTGCTCAAAGAAACTGTGAAGTAGTTTAAAAGTGATAAACTACTTATTAAGCTTTAGTGAAATAAAAGTTAACATTACCACTAGTCATTCAGATGGAAATTATGAGGATTAAATGTCTATCTCATATTAGAGATAGATTTATATTATTAAATGAAATAACCTCTCTGTGTTTATGCTTATATAAAGATTATTAATACTGACAAATATTCAGTGTTGATATAGACAAATAAATATTCCGATATTCTTTTGATTGGACCATGTAGTTTGACCATATTTACCCCTCATAACCTCTACTTTGTCTCTCTTTCCCTGATATTCTTTTGGTTTCTTATTCTCTCCTCAATATTACAGACTTTTGCTTTTGTGTCTTATATATATAATGATACATGCACATGGTTTGCATATGTATAAAAATGTAGGATCCACAAATGAGAGAAACCTTAACATTTGCTTTTCTAAGACTGGCTTATTTTGATTATATGTTGATGGCCAGTTGCATACATATTCGAGCAAAGTTATTATTACTTTATTAGTTTTTAATGTCATTCTTTGTGAATAAATAGCATTCTCTTTTACATATATTCCACATTTTCCTTATTTTTCATCTGTCCATGGGTACTCAGGCAAGCATGCCTGGCCAATTGCATTTTGTAAGGATGCTACAATAAAAACAGCTGTGCAAGTATCTCTGTGGGACCTTGACTTATAATCCTTTCTGTGGTGAGGTGCACTGTGGATGTACTAGTTTGCAGTACACAAACAGTGTCCCAGGATACCCCTTTCCCTCATATTTGCGAGCATTTGTTGACATTCTAACTGAGATAAGATATAATCTCAATGAAGTGTTGATTTGCTCTTCTGATGGCTAAAGATGTTAAGCAGGTTTTTTTTCACTATAGTTTATGGGTATTTGTACTTCATCTTTTGAGACTTTTTATCCATTCTTTTTAAGTTTAAACAACATGTTTTGATTATCGTCACCACATCCCTTACTCCTACCAGGTCCAACCCTCTCCCTGACATACTCCTTATGTTCTGTTTTTTTCTTTGCTTATTCTTTTTGTTGTTTGGTTGTTTGCTTGCTTGGTTGATTTGGGGACTGAAAAATTTGGTTTGGTTTGGTTGTTTGTGGTTGTTTTTGTTGTTTATGTGGTTGCTTTGTCTGTTATTTAGTACGGGGGATAGTAGTGTACACATATGTATTTATGAAATACAAGCTGACTACTGATCCCAATACAGAGAAGCCAAGGCCAGTTGCATTCTTCAGAGCATAGCAACATCTCCTGGTCCAATGTCTGGGTTCTGGTTCCCCATCTGTAGTTTATTGGGGTTGATAATGTTTACTTCTATTTAGATAACATATAAATGAAGGGAGAAAGGTGGGAACATGGGAAGGGAAAGGACTTCCTCATTTTGGAGTCTGCTTGGAGCCTCTCCCTATCTCATAATAACGAGCTTCAGTACAATTTACAACATTTGACATGAAGGTTACTAACATAAAGATATGATTCCTCTCATACATAGGTATTTTATGTTAAAGTAGCAGTGAGCTTGGCTTAAGACCTGAACAAATATGATTTTGAATACAGTATCATCCATTTTCCAGACAACTTTTCAAAATATTTCATACTAGGATATGTCTGAACACAAACTTCCCACAGCAGCAGAGATGCTGGATGTTGCCCGCTTGGCAATGGACTGGAACATGTGAATAAGTGGGTAAGGAACTTCTCCCTCCAATTCTTCCTCAACAGATCCAAATTGCCTGACAACTGTGGATCACACACATCCCAGCCATATGAACAAATATTTCCATGACTGCAAATGTAGATATTGTGAATAAACCAACAAAAGCCAATTTGTCCTTGAAGTCAATTCTTAAGAATAAACCTATTTTCCATTTCCATGCCCATGATGAGGCATGACATAAACTAACAGCCCATATGTCCATCAAGATAAGGATCCACTTCACTCCTGCCCCTCAGCTCCTCATTTTACCTAGGAACCCCGGAAAGGAACTCATGGTTCTTTGATGACGTGCTTTTGACCAAGTCTCCTTCTGTGGGTTTACTATGTGTCACTTTAATAAATCCACACCTTTCTTTTTTAATAAATTATTGATTTTCTGGTCTTGTTAGTTTTCTGCCCCAAGTATAACAAACAAATTGCATCATATAGGAACACCAACATCTCCTTTAGTAACAGTTTATGGAATTTCTGGAGGATAGGATAGCCAGGAAATTGAAATTTTTTTTTACAATGAATGGAATTTAAAATAATTTTGAATAAAATTATTTTATGAGAATTTCATGCATAAACACCATTCCTGCATAATTTCTCTTCCCTTTCCTCACTCTAGTTCCTCCTCTGTCCTTCCTCCCTCCCTTCCTCCCACATACTACCAGGGTGTCATTCTGAGTATCTAAAATCCTTTTCCCTCCCTTCCTCCCACATTCTACCACCATTCTACCAGGGTGTCATTCTGAGTATCTAAAATCCTTTTCCCTCCCTTCCTCCCACATTCTACCACCATTCTACCAGGGTGTCATTCTGAGTATCTAAAATCCTTTTCCCTCCATTCCTCCCACATTCTACCACGGTGTCATTCTGAGTATCTGAAATTCTTTTTTTTCCCCTATTCTTTTTGTTGCCATTGTTTTACTGAAATTCTTTATGTAAAGTTTTCTAGGCAGGCCTCCCACTGACAGAGATCTGACAACCTCTCTCTCTGAGTGCTGAGCTTAAAGATGTGCAGCACTAAGCCTTGATAGAAAAAAAGGAGGAAGGAGTCATCCTAGTTAGGGTCCCTGTTCCTGTGACAAATATTGTGAACCGAAGCAGCTTGGGGAGGAAAGGCTTAATTTTTAACTCTTACAGCAATTAAGACTTTTATTTGCAGGGAAAAGTACATTTTTAAGGTATAAAAGCATCCAGTTGAAGTCAGAATATATTAGAACACAAGATTGACTTAGGAATTAAGAAATTGTGTAGCAAAAACGGATCCTGTGCAATATTTGGATTCTTAAAATTATTTTCTACCTCCACGCTCCTCATATTCATTCTCAAATTTAATTTTATCAGAATTATATGAATCTTTATCACTAAAAGGTGCTTACAGACTTTTCTTCAAAATCAGAAGTGGATTTAATGTTTGTTGCAATAATTAAAATTGAAATCTCCACTGATTGTCATGGAGATTTATAATCTGAATTGGCTGCCAATATGGTATGTGCCTTAAGTTTAAAGGACCCTTAAATCTAAGAAAATTCTTCAAGCAGAGGTGAATAGCAATTTGTGGTTGTTTTGAAATTTCATTCTTAATATCTGTACTCGGTCTATATTTTTGGGTAGTCATATCAATATCATTCACTGATTTTGAATTTTCCCTTCTGAAATAAGAGAAGAAAATACATCTTTACTCTCAAAGCTTAGCAGGCCCACATCAACAAGAACTACTGAGATCTCATCTTCAGAAAACTATGAGATGCATTTGGACACATGTGATAGACACAGTACAGATGTTTCTAATCTTTGAAGATTCCATTGAGATGTCACCACCCACACTTAATGCATTCTTGTTTGGTAGAGGGTAGGTTTATTTTCTCCTGAACCTTGAAAAATTGCCTAGCTTTCTGTCTACATAACCATTGTTTTAGGAAAGGCTTATTTTGTTCACAGTTCCTTTTACAATTTATCCTCAAAAGCAACAACGGCATGAACTCATGCAGGAGCCGATCCAGAGGCCATGGAGGGGAGCTGCTTACTGGCTTGCTTCCTAGGACTTGCTCACCCTTTTCCTTTTTTAAAATTGATTTTTATTGAGCTCTACATTTTTCTCTGCTCCCATCCCTGCCTCTCCCCTGTCCCCTTCAACCCTCCCTCAAGGTTCCCATGCTCCCAATTTACTCATGAGATCTTGTCTTTTTCTATTACCCATGTAGATTAGGTCAATGTATGTCTCTCTTAGGGTCCTCATTGTAGCCTTTCTTATAGAATGCAGGACCATCAGCCCAGCAATGGAACCAGCATTGGATATCCTCCCTTGATATTAGCTTTTTACAATGGTTAATGATTAAACCCTGTTGAAGGGGAGCTTTGAATTAAGGTAAGTGAATGCCAGTTTGACTTGGCAGTCCAGCTGGAAAGTAAGCTATGACAGATTGTGAAGACTTTCATCATTAGATATAATGGACTTTTCACTTCATTGCCTTCTCCATATTTTCATGTTTCCCATCTTTGTACAAGAATCAGGTAATTCTATTTTTTGTTTCTACAGATTTTTACCTAGAAGTCAATGTTAAATGCACACCAGGTTACAGGACATTTGCTTTTATGTGAAGAGGTAACGAGAAATGTATAATAACTTTTGTGTGTTAATCATACACCTATATAATCACACAGCTAGCAAATCATTTAATATGAGCATATTTGAAACAATGACTACAAAATGGGATAAAGGTGAGAATAAAAGCAAACAAACTGTTTCTGAGGTCTGTACAACTTGCTCAAACTATAGTTTCCTATATGTCTGTTTTATGTAATAAAAATTGAAGACCAGCTGGATACAAAGAATCTCTTCAAAAATCTGTCCTTTCCTTTAAATCATGCCTCTATTCACAGTCAAATAGCACACACACATTTTAATGTTAAGACTGACTTCTGTTGAAGCCCTTCTTGGTCATAAAGAGTTTTTGATTATGGGGGCAAGCCTATACATAATTTGCTTCATGTATTTGTCTATCATTATAAGCTCGTCTAATTTAAGTATCATGAAATAGCTCTGGCTGTGAAAGAAAAGAGAACCTGAGAGCAAATGATGATGGGGGCAAAGCAGTATAGGGGCTGTGGTGGAATCAGTGATGGGCAGCTTGGTTGTTACTTTTGTGTTTTCCTACTTTAGGTTTTCACATGTAGTGTTCAGTCCTTCCTGGAAGGCCCGGACCAACCTACCTATGGAAACTAAAATGTTTGTGGTGACTTTTAACTGTCAGAGGACCCTGTGTTCTCCTGTTATTCATCACTGTGAGTTAGGTAATGCCAAGCCTATTTCTGAGATGAAAATGCTGAGGTGCAGGAAAGGAAAATATTGCTAGAAGACCACAGTCCTGCGAACCATCCGGGTGAAGCATTGGCACAGAACTGACTGATGAACACAGGGTTTCTCTAAACTGTACGCTCGCCTCACGTGTTGAATGGTTCATGATGCTCTGGTGTACTTCAGATTCACCATATTTATTTTGAAAAATATTTGATACAAAATTTCCTGTGATTTGATCATAAACATGAAATGAGTGACAAGCTTATGACACCCTACAAGTAAGATGAGTCAAGGTATGCGTCTGGGTTTTTGGCCTTTGTATTTAAATAAAGCAGACACTGGGGGAAAGAGTAGTATTCCACAGCAGTTTTCAGAATATTTCCCTTTTTCTCTCTGTATCATAGTTCCCCATACTATGGGTTTATTTTATCTGTTGTTGACTTAAAAACATAAAGGACCACTTAGCATCTATCCATTTGCTTTTGGTTTCTTTAATTTATTGATAGATTTAAACACGTTTTTAGAGGAAATGTAGTTCATTGAATCTCTTCATGAATTCCTTTGCGTAACATTATAGCTTATTCATATAATCTCTTCTTTTTAATAAAATATTTTATTATTTGAGAACTTCATATAACCTATTTTGATCATATTTACCCACCTATTCTTACTCTTCCCAGATCCATCCTCACTTCACCATGCCAAATTCATGTCCTTTAAAAAAAAAAACTGAATTTAAATTATCCTGTCCCTTTGCCCATGAATGTGGGTCTATCTCCTGCAGTGTGTCATGAGGAGGGATTATATGAGCACAGTGTGGAGGGGTGTCAAAATCATGATGGGGAAACCCATAGAGACAGATGATCGGAACGTGCAGGAGCTCAAGGACTCGATCAACAGCTAGGGATTCTGCATGGGACCCCCGAAACAGGCTCTGCACTTGGGCGACAGTTTTGCAGCCATGTCTAATTTTGGACCACCTAGCAATGGGTACAGGATCTATCCCTAGTTTATAAGCTGGCTTTTTGAAGCCTATTCCATAGTGGGATACCTTGCTCACAGCCTTGATGCAGCAGGCGGGTGGGGGTGGGTGCTTGGTCCTGCCTCAACTGAATGTGCAAGGCTTTGCTGGCTCCCCAGGGGAGGCCTAACTTTTTCTGAAGAGTGAATAAGGGAAGGTTGGGGAGGTGGGGAAGGGAGAGGAGGGAAGGGAGGGGAAACTATGGTTGGTAAGTAAAATGAGTAAAAAAATAAAATAAAATATAAAAAAATATATTTTTGATTTGGGTTTTGATCATGAAAAATAACATTCCTATAAATATCTTTGTTAATATTTTTGAGGAACATATGCATGCACTACTATTAGGTATGTGCTAGGAGTAGACTTACTGCTTGTAGAGTTTATGTTCATAGATAAGACAATCCCACTAAGTATCCAAAACCACATCTGGTGTATATGTGGTCCTCAGTTTATCTTCTATTTCCTTGAACACCTTAAGCACACAACTATTCATCTAGGTGTGGAACAATACGTACTTTCAGTTTCATATGTTCATATATACATTATGATTAAATAAAAAATTGGTCATATATATGTATATATACATATATATGCTTTATCTTATGTTACTACATAATTCTTGATTTTTACCCCATAAGTGTTTATTAGGAAATATGTACCAGAAATCATATTAGAAACTATATATTCAGTGTTGAAGAATATGCTGTAGTTCACTGCATCCTCCTAGTTCTGAGGATCCATTGCAGGGCTTGAATGTGTCATGCAATCATTACACCACCAGTAGTGTACATAGAATCCAGCTATATTCATTTTTATTAAGATACAATCTCACTATGTACCATAGGCTGGTCTTAATGCATGATGCTCCTTCCTCAGTTAGGAGTGTGTTATTTTCCATTGTGTAGAAGAGGCAAATAAATTGGTAACCATGAGAAAGAGAGACAGGTGGTATTTGAATACTCCACTGTAATAAGGAAATAAATATCTCGTAACACTGGCTCTCATTTTCAGAGTCTTCACAGAGGATGAAGCCTAAGGATTAGGAGACAGCTGTTTCCTAGGAGGAAACAGTTTTATAAGTCCAAGTTTGACTGACTGGGGAAAAACAGAATCCTCTTCATGTATATTAAAGGGATTTAAAATGTTAAAACTGTGTTTATTTAAAATATAATAATAAGATACTGTAAAAGTAAGCCCCCAAAACTGTATTGTTTTTGTACACCTAAGCTCTGGGGCAGTGAGTTTCTGGCCATGAACCCATGGACAATGTTTTCTCTGTTCTCAAGAGAAAGAACTCTAATTGATGGCTTAGACTGTCATGTAAAAGGATACAACCAAGACAGGCAGTGAGAGCAGCTTCTCATTCTCTCCTGGACAAATGGGAAGACGGTTGCAGAAACAGTAGTATAGTGTGTATTTTTTCAAATACACAAACTTACTGACATTCTTTAGTGACGTTATTGCGGAATCGAGTTTTGTGTTTTTGTATCTTGTCTTGTATCAGTCAGTGTTCTCTAGAGGAACACTGTAGGAGGAATACCTGTATATTCTAGTTTGTGGCTAGCTGAGATTCAAAGCAACTGTCACAGTATCCTAAGGAAATATTTGGGGAGAAATTTTGAAATGCTTTCATAATCGAGACCTTATTTTGTCATATGGGAGATCATTCTATATTCTGACCACACAAAGACTTCGTGAAGATATTTAGGGGCCTATGAGAAGGAACAAACAGAGAAGACAAAGGGGGGATCTGCAAGAGTAAATGCAGAGGAATAACCATTACATATTCCTCATGGCCATAGTGACAAACACACCCAGCCTTAAACAGCCTTACACAGCCCTGTAGTTGTTTTATTTTTTTATGTTGTTACTCTTTGCTCTTTGGGTGTCCTGACACCCCACTGCCAAATAAATACACAGAGGCTTATTTTTTTCTATAAATGCCCTGTCTTAGCTTGGCTTGATTCTAGCCAGCTTTTCTTAAATTATTCCTTCTTCATTGTATATAACAACTCCAGTTCCCCCCTCCCTCCCCTTCTTCTGCCCCCCCATGCTTCCCCCATTCCCACACCCCCACTGTCAGATGGCACCATGTTTTCATTTTATTCAACACTGTGAGTTAGGTAATGCCAAGCCTATTTCTGAGATGAAAATGCTGAGGTGCAGGAATGGAAAATATTGCTAGAAGACCACAGTCCTGCAAATCAGCCCAGGTAAAGCATGAACACAGAACTGGCTAGGGAACACAGTGTTTCTCTAAACAATAAACTTGGCCCATGTGTTTGAGTGGCTCACGATGCTTTTGCACACTTGAGATTTATTGTATTTATTTAAAAATATATTTAATGCAAAGTTGCTTCTATTTGATCATGAAATGAAATGAGTGAAAAGCTTGTAACATCGTATCAGAAAAGTGGATCAAGGTGTGTGGTCGGGTTTCAACCTTTGCATTTAAATAAAGTAGACACTAGGGAAAATGGGTAGTTTTCCACAACAGTATTGAGACTCCCTTCCTGTTACTTTCTTAGTCAGTGTTCTATGCTGTGAAGAAAGACCATGATCACAGCAACTCTTACAAAATGAATCATTTTTTTTTTGAGGGCTTGTTTACAGGTTCAGAGGTTTAATCCATTATCCTCATGGTGTGGAACATGGTGGAAGGCAGTCAGACATCGCAGCTGAGAGTTCTACATCGAAATCCACAAGCAATTGAAAAAGGAGTGTGACATTGGGTCTGGGTTGAACTTTTAAATCTAAATGCCCACCAGCCATGCCACACTTCTTCCAACAAGGCCACATCTACACCAAGGCCTAACCTTCCTATCCCCTCAAGTGGTGCCAGTCCCTGAGAACTAAGCTTTCAAATATATGAGCCAATGGGGACCATCCTTATTCAAGCCACATTTCACACCCCAGAACACATAGGTTTGCAATCATATAATTATGCAAAAATGTATTCACTCTAACTTCACAAGTTCCCATAGTCCATAACAGTCTCAACAGTTTAAAAGTTCAAAGTCTCTTAATTGTATCCTCCTGTAAAATAACAATTTTAGAGAAAGTACAGTTTATTAAATCTCATTTTTGTATTTATTTATGCAATCTATTTAACATAGTATTTTATCAATTATCTGATAAGTTTATATAATATATTTTTGATCATATTTATCCCCCATTGCTCATACTTCTCTCAGATCCACCTTCAATTCACCAGTCCAACTCCATATCCTTTCAAACATATAACCTCCTGAGGCCAATGTGTCCTGTCCCCACACCCATAAGTGTGGGATCATCCACTACGATGTGCTACAAAATCCATTCTTAATTTGAATTTGGTCTTGATCATGATGAATAAGATTTCTATAAATATATTTATGTTTTTGGAGAATACATGTATACACTTCTATGACATTTAAATTATGAGTAGACTTATTTCTTATAGAGAATGCTGATGTCCAAGAATTTCTACTAAGAAATTTTTATTCTCTTCGGCACTGTGTGTGAGGTGTATTGTTTCTGCACATTCTCAAAGTTGACATTGTTTGCCTTTCATTGTAAATATCTGGTGCATATATAGTCCTCAGTTTAACCTGCATTTTCTTGATGAAGAATTTTCTTAAATTAGTACATGAGCAATCCAGACAGGTGTGGAATAATGATTACTTTATGATACATACATAGATGTATAGATATATACATTAGTAATATGATACAGGCTTGACTGCATATATGTGTGTCATATACACACAAATATGTCTGTAAGGTATATGAACATATGTATATATTGCCTTATATTTGCTAATTTATAATTCTTAATTTTTATCATTAAGAAGTATGTATTAGGTAATATGTGCCAGAAACCAATTTGGAAACCAAATAGTCAATGTTGAAGAACATATGCAGTTCTTTTTCTTCTCATTGTCTTGGTGTCTGTCTCTGTCTCTTGTCTCTCTGTCTCTCTGTTTGTCTCTGCCTTTCTCTCTCCTAATTCTGAGGATCCAATGCAGGACCCTGAATGTGCCAGGCAAGCATTCTATCACTGATAATATACATAGAATCTCCAGAACTTTTCCTTTTTATTGAGACATAGTCTCAACTATGTATCATAGTTTGGTCTTGAATGCACAATCCTCCTTCCTCCATTAGGAATATGTTGTCACAGATACCTCATTTTTTTATTGAACAGAAGAGACAATGAAAATGGTAATGAGAAGACAGGGAGATGAGAGTTGTTTGAATAGTCTGCAGAAGTATGGAAGAATATATCTTTTAACAATGAACCTCAAATTTCAGAGTCTTCACTGAGGATAAAGCATAACAATTATGAGACAGCTGTCCTAGGGAGAAATGTGACTATCTTCTGCAACTTGACAAGTCTGGCAAATGTTGAGCAAGTCACCTGGCAGAAAGCTCAAGGTCCATTGCTTCAAAATATCGGCACTTACAGCCATAAATATGGAGAAAATATTCTTCCACCTTATATAAATAGGCTGCACTGCAAGATCCTGGAACCCAATGCCTCCTTCATAACCATCCAAGAAGTGACATTTGAAGATGAAGCCTGCTACAAGTGTCTGTTTAACACCTTTCCATATGGCAGCCATGGTGGACAAACCTGCCTTAACGTCCTAAGTATATAACCCTTTCTCTAGGGTCCCATAATGGGGGCAGACATCATGGAGTTACAGTGTTTAAGGACATTGTCCAGAGACAGCTGCATTAAGAAAACTTGTTGATGAGTCCAAGTTACTTAGATGGGAGAAAAATGGAGGCCAGTGGAGTTTTTGTGTTCTGGCAGGGCCTACTACCTCATATCAATTCTTTATATTATACTTCACAGGTTTCCATTAGCTGGGGAAAACTCAGAAAGAGCATCAGAATTTTGTTACAAAGGCAAGGAAAAGATATGAGAAAAAAGGAGATCGTAGGGAATAACAAGGGAAGGTGAAGAGTAAATGAAACAGGGTTCCCAGTCTTCAAATAAGAAGAGTAGGACCATCAGAGTTCCTTATCATGCATATAAGTGTGAAATACTGGGAGTATATAATATAATTTATAGCAGTATAGAAGTTGAGACAGCAGTCACTGAACAGAGCAAAAGGTTTCGGAAATTTTATGGCATGTGAGGGGAGGCATACAAGAGGGTTATGTTTTAGCATTCATGTGATGTAAAAATTGGGAAAACACCATCCTTTAACAGCAGATAACTTGGTAGTGACCCAGCTTGTATTAATATTGTTTCCCTCTCTTTGCCTCAGCTGTATCTGAATTAGCAACCAAACTCCATCCTGTTCCTGGCTCTGAAGATCTCCTTAGCCTTCACTGTTCAGCGGTGGGAAAGCCTGCTCCTGGAATCTCCATTTACCCTTCACAAGTCCTAGTGTCCATTCAGGAAGAGTACTTTACCAAGAACCCAAATACCACAGTGACTGTCTCTAAAATATACAACATCTCTTTGAAAACCGTTAGGTCCTTGGGCCTCCAGCACCTGGTTGTGTCCATGACTCACCCCCTGGGATATGAAGAGAAGATAGTTTCTCTGCCAGTAAAGCAAGAGGGTAAGTAGAAGCGACAGCAAATCAAAGGCGACAATTGAAGCCCAGCACCCACATAAAAAGCCAGATGGGAGTGTGTGTGCTTGTGATCACAAAGCTGGGGAGACAGGAAGGACAAACATCTGGCGTTCATTGGCCAGCCATCCTAGAGTAACCAGGGTCTCCAGGAAGTGACAAAGTTAAACAGCACTACTTATTGACCTCTGGCTTCAAAAGCACATATGTTTACACACACGCACACACAAACACACACCCTCTCATGTACAGACACATATGCATACATGCACAAACATGCACATAAGTATACAGACACGAAAGAAGTAGAGATAATAGATGTTTATCTTTTTTAAAAATCTGCAATAAGAAATATTTGTATCAATCAGCTATTTTTGAAGAAGTAAACCAATATAATATACATGTATGGTTAAGCAACCAAACAATGAAGCCAAGTGTAGTGTCCCAAGTCTTTAATCTCAGGCCTTGGGAAGCAGAGGCACACTGATCTCTGTGAGTTAGGGGCCAGCCTGATCTATACAATGAGGTATAGGACATCCAGAGCTATATAGTTGGACACTGTCTTGAGAGAAGAAACAGCAGCAACAAATCAAACAATGCTGACCATCTCTACCCTAACTTTCCTGCTGGGACAGAATCTTAAGATTCCCTTTCCCTTACTTCTTATATTTTGTCATTTATGGTTTTCTGTTGAATTTTTCTTCTACACAGAGAATTCTTTTTGTTTTCCTTTAGTTGAGGTTTGTACATAGACATTTTAATTTTTTTGTCATATACTGCCTTTGTGTTTTAAGCAACATTTCCTTATTTCATGTTAGGTAGTTTTTGTTCATTTTGCCAATTTGGCAACAGTCATTGAGTTTTCCTCATTTTTAATTTTTAAAATCAGCATATAATATGCTAGATAGTATTATGACATTTTCAAACATTACAAAAATTCAAAAGTGAATTTTTGTGGTTTCCCTTCCTCCCATTTTCTCCATAGCCCTGCCACCCCATCGCACCTGCCTTAGAGCTTCCTCACTCCCTGTTAATTTTCTTCTTCCATTACTCAATTGTCCCTGTGTTGACACCCCCAATCCTACCTCATCACCTAATACTATTACTCTCTCTCAGTCACCTTTCCAGGATTTGTTAAACTTTACTAACCCTTAGACTTATTTACACACACACACACACTGTGTGTGTGTGTGTGTGTGTGTGTGTGTGCTTCACACACACACACTGGGTATAATCTACATTTGTCCACATTTGAGGCAGAACATGTACATTTTGTTATTCTGAATTTGGTTTCTCCTTGTTTAAATGTTCATGCTTTCCAGAACCATCTTTTTCTCAAAGAAAATTTCATGATTCTGTTTCTATTTATAATTGGACAATATTACATTGTGTGCATATATACTAGTCATTCATCTGTGGATGGATATCTAAGTTATGAATGGAGCTGCAATAAGCATGGATATTCAAGTGCTTCTATGATGGAACCTAGAGTCTTTTGGGTATTTTCCCAGAAGTATATAGCTGAATCATTTGGTAATTCTCCCTATAAATTTTTGAGGTTCTTCCAAATCAATGTCCATAGTAACTGTTTCAGTTTGCATCCCCACAGCAATGAGTGAGCGTTCTTCTTTTTCCCACATCTTCTTGAACATCTGTGGTGCTTTTTCTTCTTAATAGTCCTTTGACTGGGGTGAAGTGGTATCTCAGTTTCAATTTGCATTTCCCTGATGACTACAGACATTGAGTATTTTGAAAATTAGTTACTGTGGGGATAAAAAGATGACTCAGTGGCTAAGATCACTAGCTGCTCTTCCAGAGTACGGAATTGGATTTCTAGCACCTATAGGGCAGCTAAGAACTCCCTGCAGCTCCCATTCTACAAGATCTGTTGCCATCTTTTGGGCTTTTGGGGAACCATGCATATAAAGTGTAAGAAATACTTATATGTATAAAATAGTCACAAATCTAATCTCAAGAAAAACTTAATATATATGTGACTTAGTTTGGATTTCATTTATATTGTTTTCATTGAGCTCTATATTTTTCTCTGCTCCCCTCCCATCCTCTCCTCTCCCCTTCTACCCTCTCCTATGGTCCCCATGTTCCAAACTTTCTCAAGAGATCTTGTCTTTTTCTATATCCCATGTAGATTAGATCCTTGTATGTCTCTCTTAGAGTCCTCATTGTTGTCTAGGTTCTCTGGGATTGTGAATTGTAGGCTGGTTTTTCTTTGCTTTATGTTTAAAAGCCACTTATGAGTGAATACATATGATATTTGTCTTACTGTATCTGGGTTACTTCACTCAATTTGATGTTTTCTAGATCCATCCATGTCGTTATTTTTTCCTGCTGTGCAGTACTCCATGGGTAAATGTACCACATTTTCCTTACCCATTCTTTGATCAAGGGCCATTTAGGCTGCTTCCACATTCTAGCTTGACAAACAAAGCTGCTATGAATGTAGTTGAGCACCTGTCTGTGTAGTAGGATTAAGCATCCTTTGGGTATATATCCAAAAGTGGTATTGCCAGGTCTTGAGAAAGGTTGTTTCCTAATTTTTTGAAAAATCACCATATTGATATCCAGAGGGGCTGTACCAGTTTGTACTCACACCAGCAATGCAGAAGTGTTCCCTTTTCCTACATTCTCTCCAGCATAAGTTGTCATCAGTGTTTTTGATCTTGGCCATTCTTAACAGTGTAAGATGGAATCTGAGTTGTTTTGATTTGCATTTCTCTGATGACTAAGGATGTTTAGCATTTTCTTAAGTGTCTTTCAGCCAATTTAGATTCCTCTGTTGAGAATTCTCTGTTTAAGTCTGTACTCCATTTTTTAATTGGATTATTTGTTCTTTTGATGACCAATTTCTTGAGTT
>LOEQ01007194.1:54873-65311 GCA_001685075.1 Bramus lutescens | reverse complement strand
ATTGTTGTCTAGGTTCTCTGGGATTGTGATTTGTGGGTTGGTTTTCTTTGCTTTCTGTTTAAGGAAAGAACTGAACATTTGCCCCATCCTTTGGAATGTCTCCACTTAGTAGATAAGGTTGCATTAGAAGTCAAAGCTGGAGGTTAATGACCCCAGACTTGTTAACTCATGTGAGTCTTGTAGAGATTCTGGGATGCAGACAGACAGGACAATTCCGACTCAGCAGAGGCTAAGCGATTCGGCCACGGTTACTCAATGCGCATAAACTTGCACCTGACTTGACTCCAAATTCACTTTACTTCAGTTCTAATGACTCAAATTATGTATGCACCTTGATTTCCATACACTCCCCATGGCTTCAAAAGCGTGTGTATTGCGTTTTCTTTCCAATGATATAATAAGAGTGAGTGGTTTCATAATGCGAGTGTTTTTAAGTATTTTGTTTAGTTTTCCCCGTCTGAATGACAGACCGGAATCTTGAGTTAATTTCTGCTGCCCTCTTGTGTCCGAGACTAGTAATGACCTTCTATGAGGAGAAAGGTACCTTGGCTTCCATCTTCAATTTCTTTCCCTTTATTTGTCCAGGGAATCATGCCACTCGGATCGAAGAAGTCCGAATTCTAAAATTCGATCTGTCCCAGAGAATATCTTAGCTCACCTTAAACTCTCAGGAAAAGAGAAAAGAATGTGTCTGTTTCCTGAAAACCAGTAGTTCCAGTGTGCGATGGAACAAAATTAAATCAGCACACACAGTGCAATAAGCATTCTTTGTCTCCTGTCTTCGCACAAACAGCCTCAAATCAGTTTCCAGCCTTAAGTAATGGCTGTTACTGAGTTACTGGCACCTCCCTAGAGAAACCCGAGGGGATACTGGGCACTAATGGGTAATACTGGACCCTCAAGGGTTCTGTTTTCTTTCAGAGCTACAGTCTCAGGTTCAGAAAATGCAGATGAATCTTTGCGGCTCTCCTTGTTCTGTCTTTGATAAGCCATCAACATTTGTTATATTACTTTTTATAATATTACTTACCATATTGATCATTCAGTATTTTAGAAGGGTCTTCTACTTGAAGGCAAACTTGGATGAGTGATTTTTCTTTTAAGAGAAATTAAAGTCCCAAATTTTAGGTACAGGGGAGATGGCTCAGTGATTAAGGACACATATGGCTGTAACTCAGGACCCAAGTTCAGTTTCCAGCACTCATGTGATTCACAACCACCTACAACTCCAGCTGCAACCAGTTCTGCCAACACCTGTGCTCACATGCACACAGCTGCACACCCACATAATTAAAGATAAGGCAAATTAATTCTGAAAAATTCCCACTTTTAGCTACCCGACAAACCCATGCTCCACACATCGTATTTACTTTAAGAAATTAGAATTTGCATATTTTAGAAATGTATTGATGCATTGAGTGATTATTTTGTTGTTGTTGTTGCTGTTACTGTTACTGCTGTTGACTGGTGGTCTTCTGATAAAAGGAACAGAGAGAGAGACAGAGAGAGACAGCGAGATAGAGACAGAGAGAGACACAGAGAGAGACAGAGAGAGACACAGAGAGAGAGAGACACAGAGAGACACAGAGAGAGAGACAGAGAGAGAGAAAGAGACAGAGAGAGACAGAGACAGAGAGAGACAGAGAGAGAGGCAGAGAGAGAGACAGAGAGAGACAGAGACAGAGAGAGACAAGGAGAGAGAGGCAGAGAGAGAGAGAGAGAGACAGAGAGAGAGAGAGAGACTGTCATGAGTCAAGTGCCCAGCCAAATTACTTCTGTTTTTCCATTTCTCTCACTGAAACTAAATGCCTCAGCCACGATAACACCAGCAATGTTCTGCGGGTTACTGAACCGAACGGCTTAGCTCCCGGTTTATTTCTTGAAGTGTGCAAAGCAGAAGTACACTACGAAGTAGACAATAACTACAAGCTGTGCGTGTCCCTGAGCCTTCATTGTCTCTCTAAAGAAGTGGATGCTACAAAGTGCTTCCAGCAGGATGGTGAACGGACGCATTTGCCCTAGGCTGGCCCAACTGTCCTTCCTTCCTCTTGGTCAGAAAGACTGGTAATATTTCAAATGGCAATACTTTCGGGGAATAGAGTCATTTATGGAGATAAGTCCTTGGTGTTTAAACTGTAGTATCTAATATGGTAGCCCTTAATCACATATGGCTACCTAAATTTAAATTGACCAAAATTCAAACAGCTAAAAATCTGGCGTCAGATATGATGGTCTATGCCCAGAATCCCAGCACTCAGCAAGATGAGAGTCACTAGTTTGGGGGCCAATTTGAACAGCATAGTGAGTTCCAGGCTAGCCTGAGCTATAAAGTTTATAGCAATAAGCAAACATTCCTCAGCCCTCAGGTGTTTTCACCCCACTTTAAGTGTTCAATAGCCACCTGTGACTTCTGCCTGCTGTCTTGGATAACAGCTAAGATAGCCACAGAAGGCCGATGATACAGCTCAGTTGGTAGAGCTTGCCTAATATGCATGAAGCTCTCAACTGGTTCAATCCTTAACCCCACATGAACTGGGCATAGTGGTGCACACCCATAATCCCAGCAGCTGGGAGGCAGAATCAGAAGTTCAAGATTATCCTCAACTGGAAACCAAGCTTGAGGCCAGCCTGGCTATATCAGACACTGTTTATAAAACATGTAATGGGATGGGCAGACAGACAGACAAAGACAGAGATCCTTTCTGTCACCATAGTGCTGGACTGGGCAGCCTGATTTTACATGAAAAGTGTTGGTTCTGACCACATCATAATCAATAGTCCAAAGAAAGAGACCAGTAACAAAAATATTAGTTAGGCTAAGTAGCATTTTCTTTTAAAGCAGGAAATTTTTAAATTGCATAGGACCGAGAGGGGACGCTACGACCCTCGGACTGTGAGACTGACTTGTTTCCCTCCATTAAGAAATGGATACCTCTCCGCTCTAACCAAACTAAGACACCAAATTAGAAACCTGGTGTTGCCAGAATAACGGAGTATTTCACAGCCCAAAATCCTGCAGCACCCTCAACCTTAGAAGTACTAGAAGAACACAGTAAAAAACAAAACAACAAAAAAACCCAGATGAATTATTGATGGAAAACTGACACTGAGCCATCTCAAAGTAGGCAGAAAACGCCATACACTTCACAAGGTTACACATAGAGCCAAGCATTTAGGGGACAGTTTGGAATATTAATTCAGCATACAAAAGTGACCTGAAGGTCGTGCCTGTGGACGAGGACCGTGGGTAGTTTCTCCACCTCGGATCTCTAAACCACCACAGTGGAAGGGCCAGTTGACAAACGAAAAGAGAGAAGAACGAGTCTAAGAGAAAGCCCATAATGAGGCCGACTCCCGCTCGTACCACCAGGATAGTCCCAATTAGTATACTGCACTGCAGCTCCTTAAATGGTTCTCTGGCACCTTCCAGTGATTAATGCATCTCTCCTAGAGAAAAGAAAATGCACCGGGCTCATCCACCCTGGGAGTATAGGCTCCATGCATGGGAAGTGGTCCGTCCACTCAGAGAGGAATTACCTTCCATAGGTCAGCTCACACATTTAGAGACCTCGGGGCTTTTGTAAATTCTATTGCCGCAGGAGAGATTCCAAGTGTTTCCATCAGCCATGTGAGACCCATGCATGAGGGAAATTGCAACTCTCCTTCGGGGGAGGTTGGCTGACGTGGGAGCCAGTTCTTCAGATCTCTGGAGGCCTGCTCAGTGAGGCACTTTTGTGTTCTGCGTGGTCTCGTTTTGAATATACAAGTACAGAAACTATCCTACCTTAAATAAGCCTAGTAAACAGAAACATTCATTTAGGGCACTTGCAAGAGTTATATCTGTTTAAGGGTTGATTTTGTGTGTTGTTTTTTCAAAACAGCAGATGACAAAATAAGTCAGTGAGTAGTTACTGTGAACTCCCCTGCATAGAGGAGGACGCTGGAAAGGATGCATGGGGTGGTGGGGGCTTAGGAACAAAATGTTGAGGAATTTCTTAAACTTACCTTGTGACCCCCTCTCCCTAGGGCCGGGCATGTACTTCATTAGCTATTATTTTAAAAATAACACCAATAAGAAATCCCTAAACCACATGTCCTCTGCCCCTGTCCCAGAACCAAGCACTCAGAAGTGCTGCTAATGAGCTGGCCATTCAGTGGGCCATCAGAGGTGGGGCAACTCTGCATTTGCTGTGATGTTCATAACCTAGTGAACAAGCCAGGTAGGCCTTCCCTTCTTCCCTCTGGAGCATGTGTTTCAGATGTGCTCAGACAGACGCAAATACACACTACGCTGCAGTTTTAAAGGTGATTCTTTAACAATAGGCCCTCAAGCTGGCTGTAGGAAACAAAACACATATGAAATTATCATTGTATTTCAGAATCCTGGGGAGGCAATTGCTTGTGCAGCTTAAAGGCAACTGAAGGACATCGCACATCAAGCTAGGAGCTGTGACATAAGATTATACCCATATCTTTGTGAAGCTGGAGCAGGAGGATTCTTGGATCGTTGAGAGGTTTGAAGCCAGCCCTGGCAACCTACTGAAGTCCTATCTCATCTGACAAAATGAAAAAAAAAAACTGGAACTAGGGATGGGAATGAGGAGGCCTGCTTCCTCTGCCTCCTCTCGGACATATCTGCATATCTGAGTTGTGTCTCTCTCTTGTTCTACAGAACCGTGTGACAGAAAACACAGCTCGCACAGCCTCGGTCCCTTTATCTTTCAGCTTCAGGCACAAGGAAGATCCAACTATCTGAATTTCCAGTCAAATATGCCAAGGAAGAGACTCGTGAGCCAGCCTGGACCAGGTTTCCTCTTTGTACAAGCCAACCCTGGACGTGAATGAGCTGTCTTTCAAGTGAGTGGGCAATTGTGAAGGATTTTGTCAAGTAAGTGTGTGTGTTGTTACAGTGTTCATGCCCACACACAGAAGGAATTATTACCATCTGCTTTCTCAACTGATCCTCACTCCTAAACCTGAGAGCTCACACTGTCATTGATGGAGTTTCCCGTGTATCTGTTGTGCTAGTCACTTTCCTTGCTGCCTTGGTCAGATATGTGGACAATATGTAATTATTATCAAGATACACGAGATTTTGAATTTTCTAAAATAATTAGTTAAATTTACAAAACCACACTTTGGAATGCTAAACAACATATATTTTAGATCCATAATATCCACACCACTGATTTTAAAATTACTAGCCATATTTTTTGTGTGTGTATGTGTTTTGTTTTGTTTTGTTTGTTCGTTTTTTGAGAAAATTTTTTATATAGCTCAGGCTAGCCTCAAACATATGGCAATCCTCCTGCCTCAGCCTCCCAGGATCTTGCAAGCATGAGCCACAAGGCTCAATATATGCCATATGTTTCCAGCTATAATTAAGAATGAAAGTATTAGACAGAATCTTACATGTTCATTTCTCAAAAGCTTTTCTTAACTATCTACTTGCACCACAGCCACTGTGTCCATATGTATGTTTTTATTTCAAACCACTATCACTTGCTCTCTTAATGAGGATCTATTAGTTTGACAAAAAGCGCAATAACAAATGTTTTGAATTAGGCTGTGTGTGGAAGGCAGTGCTGAAAGGTAAACACGGAAGTGTACAGCATCATTAAAACAAGCAAAAATGTGAAAATGAGAAGCTGTTTCTCAACAAATATTTGTCACTGACATATGGCGTACAGGACTCTAATAAACTGGTTGGGGTTTCGCACAAAACTATTTTTAACCTTAGATGAATCCGTAGATACTGACCATGTCCCTTTCTAAGTGCTCACATTCTGTGAGCTAGGAAATCACATCAGAGGATCACCAAAGATGATGGGTGAGCAAGATGGCTCCCCAGAGAGGCGCACCTACCAGCAAGACTGATAAAGCTTGGTTATGGTCCCTGGGACCCCCATGGTAGAAGGAGAAAACTAACTCATGAGAGTGGTCCTCTGCCTCTACATGCACCTGTTGCAGCGCGAGCACACATGCACCTGCTGCAGCGCATGCACATATGTATATATCACGCATATGCTGCCGCGCATGCACACACACACCTGCTGCGGCGCGTGCACACACGCACATAAACATGCACAAAGCAAACAAACAGCAAATAAGTAGGGTGAAATTTTGTTTAAAGAATGGGAGATGGCTTAATTAGAGCTACTTGACAAAATGATATCCAGTGTTATGGGGGAAAAACAACTCAGCAATGTGTTTGGGGACACTGGGTGTTGAACTCAAATTCCAGAGCATCAAATTTCATCACAGTCCTAACACTATAACCCTAAGGAAGTCATTCAGCAGTCTCAGTCCCCAGTGTGTGTGTTTGCAATGCTGGGATCTAACCCGGGCTTATCCAGGCAGTGGCTCTATCACTGAGCTTTGCTCTCCATCCTCTAAGCTTCATCTTTAACATGCAGCAGACATTTTCAAGAGATACAGTCAGTGCTGTATATTATTAACAGTGGCAAAAATATACACAGTGAAATGCAAAACACTCAAATGTCTCATTGGATACAGTTTAGCACCCACATATACCAGCATGTTCAATGCCCAAAGCAAAACCGTTTCCAGCAACCTAGAATATTCTCTCATGATGTGGGAGAATTTAAAGATCTTTTACATCCTCAGCTATGTATCAGGTATAAATCTAGACTTCATTATGGAGCAATGAGAAAAAAAAAGATTCAAGAATCTAAGCACTTGTTGACTTTCATATTTATTTTAGTGATTTTTTTTCTCCTTCATCCGCAATTCCCCACAAGTGGTCTATGAAATTTGGAATGATGAATTAACTAGTTTAGGAGGTAAAAAGTGAGAGGAAGCAGCCAATCTGGCTGGCCAGGTAAAAGGGTCTAACATTTGGGGCCACCCAGGCAATGCTAAATGTTTTTCTCTGCGGTGGCTTTCGGCACCTTTATCTCACTAATGGGAGCTATCACTCTACACCAAAGAACCACAAAATGTCTATTTTCAGAATGTAATGAATGTCCACACAGTCCTTAGACTTTTGCCTCCAAACATCTTTATCCATCAAGGGAGTTCAACTTACTGCCAAACTAGGGTACAAATGCTGACCTGATGTTTATAACAGCTTGGAAAACTATCAAACAAGCCTGAGAGTCCTTCCAAGGACTTTAGCTGCCATCTAACCTTGCTACTGGGAATCCCTGGAGCAAATCTGTCCTCCAGTGTTTGCTGACTACTATAGGGTAGGGAAAAAAAGAACTCTCCTTTTCTACAGTTTGGGGCACAAGAGTCTAATGTTACTGCTTTGAGAATACATAAGATGAGTTCTTTTACGATTCTTCTGTACAAACAGCCTGGACTCCTCAAGGCAGACTGGTGGATCCCAGTATGTCTAACTCTGCCACAATATAGGATGCTCTGTAAATATGCATTCCCAGTGTTCATCAGTATGTGATTATCCTTTTCATGTCACTCATTTCTAATATTTAATTGACATCCAGAGTATGAACTACTTACGCTATATACACTGAACTTGTTAAACTCATGTTCACCCTACATTTCACAGAGGCATTCTGTAAATGGTCATAGGAGCTCTTGGTGCTAACCACTGAATGCTTTCCTAGCTCATAAAACAATTATCATCCAAATCATTGTACTTAAACCCTTTCTGTTTAGATTTGCCTCAGAAATATCCCCACAGGCTCATGGGTTTGAACATATGGATCCTAGCTAGTGACAGTGTTTTGGGAGGTTGTGGAACCTCTGAGAATTGCCCTAGATAACAGAAGTAGGGCGTGGGGGTAGACTTTGAAGGTGTGCACATTTCTGGCTCTAACCCTAGATCTCTATGGCCTGCCCATAAAGATGAAAGCGAACTTGAAAGTATCTGCCATCACAGCCCAAGTCACTCCACTCACCAGGCTTTCCCTGCCATGATGGACCCGCTGTCTCTAAGCCCAAAATCAACTGCTCATCCACTGAAGAGCCTCTGCTTATTATCTCAGCAGCAAGGAAAGTAACGAATGCGCTGTCTTCCTTTCCCCTTAGTTTTCCTGAGCCAAACTCACATCCCATCCAGCACACATGTGCACACATGCCATAAAGGAAAAAGAAATCCATCATACTATTCCACGTTTATGAAGCACACGTTTTGCATTTATTTGCTCTAGTGTCCCCCAAATCCAATTTTAAGAGATTTTCCCTGTAGATTTCTTTTTAGAACTGTAAAACTTATATATTTGCTTACCTGCCATAATTTTATTGTATACCAAGTCAGAGATATCTCCGTCCAGCCTTTCATATCCAGAGATGGGGAAGTACAAAAAATAACAGACAAACCACTCCTATGTTATATATGGATCACTTTGTTGAATGAAGAAGAAACCAAAATATTCAGGGAAAATTCACTGAATATTATTTTTCCATATAATGCTATCAAGCATCAAGCACAGCTAACAAAGCCATATTTCACATTTTGATTCCAGTATTGGGGCTATAGGGAGATTTTTGTTGCTTGTACTATTTTGGAGGGTTTTGCCATTAACTTCATCAATTTGATTATCTCACAAACTTAGAATGCTGTTAATATCTTATTTAACATTTGAAAGGAAAAGCCTTCTCACTAAAATACTAAACATGTGCTTTAAAATCTGTTCTTTAAGCAGACTTTTAAAACACTGTAGTGAATTTTTGGGGCTGTTAGAGACTGTACACTCAGGATTTAAATGATACTGTAGTATTTGTGAAAGATCCATTCTAGAACAAAAAGAGGGAAGCTTATCAGCTAGTAAGTGGGCAATCTCCACTCTCTAGTTTCCTGGTAAATCAAAATTATAGCTTTCTTGTGTTCATTTGGAAGTTGACCCAGGTCCCCTTCTGTCCTGGTTTAATTTACATTGCTGTGACAAAGCATCCTGACCAAAAGCAGACTAAAGGAGAAAGTCCATTTTAGCTCACAATTACAGGCTGCAGTCCATCAACCGTGAGGAAGGCAAGGTGGGAACCAAAGCAGCTACTCACCCACATTACTGGGCAGAGAGAAATAAGTGTGTGCATGCACACCTGCTCAGCTCACATGTAAACACCTGCTCAGATCATGTGGACACCTGTTCAGCTCATGTGGACACCTGCTCAGCTCATGTGAACACCTGGTCATTTCACATGGGCACTGCTCAGCTCATGTACACCTGCTCAGCTCACATGTGAACAGCTGCTCAGCTCATGTGGACACCTGTTCAGCTCGCATGGACACCTGCTCAGCTCATGTGAACACCTGGTCATTTCACATAGACACCTGCTCAGCTCATATGAACACCTGTTCAGCTCATGTACACCTGCTCAGCTCACATGTACACCTGCTCAACTCATATGAACACCTGCTCAGCTCACATATGCACCTGCTCAGCTCATATGTGCACCTGCTAAACTCACATGAACACCCGCTCAGTTCACAGGAACACCTGCTCCGCTCACATGAACATCTGCTCAACTCACATAAGCACCTGCTCAGCTCACATGTAAACCTGCTTAGCACACATATGCATCTGCTCAACTCACATGAACACCTACTTATATCATGTGTGCACCTGCTCAGCTCACATGAACACCTGCTCAACTCACATGTGCAACTGCTTAGATCACATGTGCTGAATGAGAGAGAGCCTGCTCTTCGTCCCGGCCGCCAAGCTAGCTTACACCCGAAATAATCACATAGAAACTATATTAATTAAAACACTGCTTGGCCATTAGCTCTAGCTTCRTCTTGGCTAACTCTTACATCTTAATTTAATCCATTTCTAATAATCTGTACGTCACCACGATGTCATGGCTTACCAGGAAAGATTCAGGGTGTCTGACCTGGCAGTTTCATGGCGGCTCTCCATCTGCCCTTCTTCCCAGCATTTATTTCTGTCTACTCCACCTATCTAAGTGCTGCCCTATCAAAAGGCCAAGGCAGTTTCTTTATTCAATCAATGAAAGAAATACATAGACAGAAGAACCCCCTACACCATACATGTGCACCTGCTCAGCTCACATGGTCAGCTTACATGTGCACCTACTTAGCTAACATGTACACCTGCTTAGCTCACATGTGAACCTGCTCAGCTCATCTGCACATCTGCTCAGCTCACTTCCTTCACTCTTTTTCAGAGCAGACCATAAAATGACACTGCCCACACTCAAGGTGGATCTTCTCATTTTAATTAAGTCTATTAAGAAAATTCTTTACAACTGTGCCAACTTGATTTACGTAATCCTTCATTAAGACTCTCTCCCCATATGGTTCAAGACGCTTTAAGGTCAGGTCAAATTGACTATTAGAATTAACAATTACTCTACGTGAAAAGAGCTTTGAGTCAGTTAGGCAAGAAGAAAGTTGAGACAAGAAGACCTCTAAACACTCACCAGGGAGAAGTTAGAACATGTAGTTCTAAGCCACAACATTCTGTTGCACATTTTATTTGTTTGTTTG
>LOEQ01007194.1:17966-29215 GCA_001685075.1 Bramus lutescens | reverse complement strand
AGCTCACCATGGCTTCTGCATTAGCTCCTGCATCAGCCCTGCCTGAGTCCCTGCCTTCGCTGTTTTTGCTGATGAACTGCTATGTGGAGCTGTGAGTGAAATAAACCCTTCCTCCCCAAGTTGCCTTGGGCCGTGGTGTTTCATTACAGCAATAGCAGCCTGAACTAAGACAGTGGATTTTGTTCTGCTGGTTCCAGGAGTTTTGTATGTAGTTCCATATTTTACCACCAGGGAGCACTGTGCCAAACCACAGAACAGTGTCCTGTTTGTGTCTGGGAGGCTTCAAAGAAAATAAAATTCTTCAATTGGGTTTCTAACAAGAATATGAATTAGCCACGTTTTCTTCTTCAGATCGAGGAGGTACGAGCTGACAGAATCTCCCACCAGATCCTATGCCGGAAGTTACAGTCCAGTCCGGCTGGCACTGCTGTGAGACCAGCTAATAGGGAAATGGTGCCCAGCCAGCAGTCTCCTCTGGGGAGTCTCTGAAAACTCTCTGCCATTTGTTCTGAGGTGACTGGTCTCTTCTCACAAATCACTCTCTCTCAAAATAGGTTCCAAGCCAAATGGAGAAGAAATATGGAGAGGCGCGAGGAAAAAGAGGAAGTAAGGAGTAAGGGGGAGGGGGTGGGAGGGGAAAGGCACGTGGTGAGGAGGGAGAGAAGGAAGGGCCAAACTTGATTTTGTCTGTTTGATTGATTATAATGTTAAACCCTTTAATGTTCCTCTTTTGCTTTCATTCCCACTATTTTTAGTCATCCTTTATTGTGTGGGGCTGTTTAATGTTTTCACTATAGTGGTGGTGGTGGTGAGCTGCTGGCGGCGTGAAGATGAACCCATAAAAGAAATCCCACACTAGCTTAGGATTGAGTATAATAGATGGTTATTTATTTAGCGATAGACTCACAGATCACAGTCCTCTGCTAGAACAGGAACAGTAACCAAATCCTGCAGCTGGAAAAGAGGCTGGATGCGTGCTTTATACCAGAATTTATAGTGTTAAGAGCCCATGCCTACGTGGGCAGGTAACTTAAAGGCTACTGGTGGTAGGAATTCCTACAGCAATGGGGTGTGTGTGTATATGTGTGTGTGGGGGGGTACGTGCAGTATATCCTGTCTTATTCTATTCCATACTCCCAAATGTTGTCTCCCAAGTAAGTTTTAAAGTACACAGTCCTGCCTTTTCTTCCTTCCTCCCTTTCCCTCGAATCTGCTAAGAATTTCAATACAGTGGCTACACAGTAGTTCTTTGCTCATTGACTGACTGACCATAAGTTTACCATATTAGCTTCAGAAGCACAACGCAGCCAGTCTGGTTTCTGTGGTAGCAGGTTATCGATATGAACAATACTGGTAGTCTCAAGGTATGAGCAGTGATCCAGAAAAGTTTACGTACCCATTAAAGAAGAAACTTCCGGTGAGCTTTGTGGTCAACGGGAGACCCTGATGGCATTGACTTCTAACAAAATTACTTTAAGAACAATGAGTAAGTCCATCGGGCATCCAGTGCCAGTCAAACTGCCCCAAGGATGACAGAGGCCCCTGCAATCTAGAACCTGCTGGAGCAGATATGAGAGATGACTAAGATATCAAGTCACAGATCAGAACACAGAGTGGCAGTGTGTTTGAGGGACCAAGCAACATCAACTTACGTGTGACTGACTGCTGTGTGGGTCAGCTTTGGATCCCTTTGTGAATTTCCACATTGGTGGCATTGGATATTAGCACTGTGGGAGGGTGAGAGAGATTGGTGCTCTCTGAGGGATCCAAACAGAGTTTTTTTTTCCACTGCCAATATATGAAGAGACAGAGGAAAGTTACTGCCTGTGACTCGGGACCCAAAATATGCTGCTCTCTTGATCTTATCCTTCTTTCCTCCAGAGTTATCAGAATTAAATTATTCTTTTTTTATAAGCCACCCAGCCAATTATGATTTGCTATAAAAGCAAGAATGATGTAAGACATGGATGTTTCTTTCTCTCACTTACAAAAGTGTGATGATAGCCGCTCTGTTCTGTGAAGTCTTCTCTCCAGTCTTTCCAACACCCTAGTCTCTGCCCATCCACCTGGAACCTCTGTGTGCCTGTGCCCAAGGAGAAGGAGAACAAACATAGATGAGGAGTCAGCCAGGATGCAGTCACTCTATAGAGCAGCTCCACACAGCTTCAGGAAGAGCTCTGTTTAAGTGTTACAGCTCTGAAGGGAACGGTAATCTGGTTGTTAGGAGCCAAGACATACTGCAAAGTCACATTGTGCAACAAACCTCACGCAAGAGATTTTTTGGGAAAGACACAGGTGAGAAGCAGCAGGGAACTGAGCAGGAGGCATGCTTATCTAGGGTTCCTTGGAGGACTTTTCCAGAATGGGGAATAGTGGGATTTCAAGCCAAACCCAGAAGTAGGCTTTGACATTTTTCTCAACCCATCTCCTTGACTCCACCATCCAAAAGGAAGACTGGGAAACATAGGTTCTTCTAAGAGCCCCATAGCCGCCTAAGCAGCTTAAAGCCAAAGAGAGAAAAGAAGTCTACTGAAGACTAACAGCAGCCTCTGCCCTGGTGAGCATGTCTTTGCCATCGTGAGCATGTCTCTGTCATGGTGAGCATGTCTCTGTCATGGTGAGCATGTCTCTGCTATGTGAGCATGTCTCTGCCATGTGAGCATGACTCTGCCATGGTAAGCATGTCTCTGCCATGTGAGCATGTCTCTGCCGTGGTGAGCATGTCTCTGCCATGGTGAACATGTCTCTGCCATGTGAGCATGTCTCTGCCATGGTGAGCATGCCTCTGCTGTGGTAAGCATGTCTCTGCCATGGTGAGCATGTCTCTGCCATGGTAATCATGTCTCTGCCATGTGAGCATGTCTCTGCCATGGTGAGCATGTCTCTGCCATGGTAATCATGTCTCTGCCGTGGTGAACATGTCTCTGCCGTGGTGAGCATGCCTCTGCCGTGGTGAGCATGCCTCTGCTGTGGTAAGCATGTCTCTGCCATGTGAGCATGTCTCTGCCACGGTAATCATGTCTCTGCAATATGAGCATGTCTCTGCCGTGGTGAGCATGTCTCTGCCATGGTAATCATGTCTCTGCCATGTGAGCATGTCTCTGCCATGTGAACATGTCTCTGCCGTGGTGAGCATGTCTCTGCCATCTGAGCATGGACACAAAACCTTGAGGGAGTGCGTGAAGAACCTTCTGGAACTTGAAAAACTGATTCACAAGAGAAAGCATTCTTTTACCACCCTGGTCTCTTACCCAGACTATATCTAGAGTACAGGTAATTGAAAACAAGCACAAAGGAAGGGCTGGCCCTATCGAGTGGGCTTATTTATATAAGACCTTTCCAGAAGTTCTTTATTAATTGACATGAGTAAAAATTTCCCCTATTCTATCCACCAGCCAGAAATACCCACACTGAAAAATTACTAACCGTTTTTGTAGCAAACCTCAGATGAGAGTTTCAAGGAAATACAAGTGACCCGGCCCTTCTTAAAGCATTGTCAATGCCTGGTGCAGACTTGGACTCTTCAAAGATCTGGCCAATGTTCTTTTCCATCTCTGGAAGGTTCTCAGAGATCAGTAATCAGGAGCTAGCTGACTGGACCCAGGAAAATAGTGCTGATACTTGTCCCTCAAGTTTTCCTGCTGTTTTCTCCAAATACATCCTGGTTAGACTGAAAAGCTGCCTGAGAGTCACCCACACATATAGTTCGAAGCACTGACTTTAAGCCTCCTTTCTCCAGAATGAGATAGTGTGAGTTTGTGTTGGAATGTGTTTTTCAAAACAACTCTTAATTGCCATTTTGTTTATAGAGCATGTCTAGCTCAAGCTAGCTTCTTATTCATGACCAGGCTGACCTCGAACTCAAAGATCCATCTGCCTCTGCTCCCTGAGTGTTGGGATTAAAGGTGTGCACCACGACAAAAGGCTCAGTCATTTTAATTTTTTTTGTCCAGAAAATTTTGTGTGGCTGAAGGTGACCTTGAACTTCTCTGACATCCTGATGAGGAGGATGACCTTGAACTTCTGACCTCCTGCTTCTACCTTCTAAAAATCTGGGATTACAGAGTTGCACCAAAGTGCCAGTTTATGTGGTGCTTGGGATCAAACTCGGGGCCTGGTCATGTTAGCAAAGACTTACAAAGTAAGTCCTTCAAATATAACTTTAATACAAGCAAGCTCTGAAGCCCATGAGACATATATTAGCCCATGTTGAAATAATTATGTTGATAAATCACCATGTGTAGGCAGACTAATATGAATGAATATAGTATTTAAAAATATTTTCCAACACTATTAAAACATTTTCTTATCTATAGTATGTCAGAAATCCTTCAAATTCCCCTTATTAAATTACTAACACATTGGCCTTAGTAGGCATAAAAATGAATCTATGCTGTTACATTTCATTTTATGTAAGAATAAAAAGGAAACTTTACATGATTCTATTAGTCATTGGTTCAGCATTAAGACTCATGATTATAGATAATGGATATGCCATTATAGACAATCAGAGAATAATGAAGTGTGTAAGGGCTTGTATCTGGGGGAGGGGGTGTGTGTCGGGTATGGAAGTAAGTTCCTTTTGCTTGCTGTGGAGCCACCGCAGATCTAAATGCTTCCCAGATAAGGACATTAGTGATTAGGAATGTAAAGAGAAGCGATGATGATCAACAGTAAGGAGCGTTGCCATGCTTTAAGAGAGTCAAATGGAGCAACAGGGAGAGCTTATTAGGCTTTCTTCTATTGCTTTAAATGAAACTTAGAAATGTAAAAATGTACAAGAGAAATACAAAGCACAGGGCAAAGATACGGCAAATATCAATAAAACATTTATTCTTGTATAAGAACCTCCCTCATTGAAAGCAAACTTTTCCTAAGTATAATAAACTTATCTCTCATCAATATCAATATTACACTTCTCACTAGTGTTACAATAAAATCAAATAGACAGCATCTCTAATTTATATAGCTTTATTTTCTTCTTGTTTGCTGGCTCAGTGGATGAAGTACATGCTGTAGAAGCATGAAAACACAAGTTTAGATTCACACAATCCATGCAAAAAGCCTGGGATGGGAGCAGTACACCCATGTGTGTGTGTGTGTGTGTGTGTGTGTGTGTGTAGACCAGAGTTCAGATTGTCACAACCCATGTAAAAGCCAGGGTAGGAGCAGTATACCTGCTGGTGTGTGTGTGTGTGTGTGTGTGTATGTGTGTGTGTGTCTGTCTGTCTGTGTGTGTGTGTTCAATGTTTCTTTGTATAATTCTTCTGAATGTGAAAGGAAACTGCCTCTTGGCTGAACCAATAACACACTTTTGAATACTTTTACATTAATAAGTTTTGTCCAATAGATAAAAACTTTAGGATGGTATTTGCTCAAAATGTCCCATTGTCCTGTAGTGACAATATCAGCATGACACCTCGCATTGCCTATTAACCAAAATACAATCATTCAAAAGAGCAAACAAATCCAAGGAGTTGACTTCTATTTTGGTAAGATTCTCTTTTAAGTCATAAGGCCTTTGCCAATATCATTGTTATCTCACACCTGTAGCACAATGAAAACAACATGCAAGTGAATGGCAGTAGGAAAGTAACATTTCAAGGGCCCAGTGTGAAGTCATCAGTCTCCTCCTCGCTGATAGATAGATGGAAAGAAGTGTTGTAGAGTGCTATTGCATCCAAACAGAGTGGGCAGTTCATTATCCTTCAAGCAGCTGCCATTTATATTACATGTAAAGACAATGAAGATCACAACTTAATCCATTTTGTGGACAGACAGAGTAATGAAGATAGGCCAAGAAATATTTTCTAGATTCTACACATAAAATTTCTGTTCTTCAAAAGAGATAGAGTAAAAATGCATCACAGAGCAATCTTTATATCTTTCTTATTATAAGTCTTCCCTACATTCCAGCTTACACTGAGGCAACCCAGTTTCTGATCAGTAATTGATGGGTCTGTGTAATTTAGAGAGTCATGACCAAGAATCCTCAGAGAAAATTTCACAAATCATAGTGAGGACTGGGAACTAGCTCTGGATTTGGAAGACGTTTATCAGCATGGTATTTTTTTTAGAGTCCATTTACATCCATTAGCAGCTACCAGGCACCAGCTGTACACCTAGTATCAGCAATAATAAACACAGCAGCAATAGCATTGTCCCCAATGAGCTGTTTCCTATGCAGTGAGAATTGGGTTTAATGTGAGTAGTTCCATGTCGTTCTTACTTTAACTCTGTGAGACAGTGATCAGTTTTCTACCCTCATTTTGTATACAGAAAGACAAGAAGGAGGATTGGGTTATAACAAATACCCAAAGCATATAACATGTTTCTTTATTTAAAAAATGATTATTTTTAATTTATGTGTGAATACCTGTGTGAGTGTACGTGTGCCAGCTGCGTACAGGTGCCCATTATCTGATCCCATGGAACTGGAGTTACAGACAGTTGTGAGTCAGCTGATGTGGATGCTGGAAACCAAACCCAGGTCCTCTGAAATAAGAGCAATACGTGCTCTCAGCTGCTGAGCCATCTCTCCACCTACATGCCCCTCATATGCATGGCTCTTGGTCTTGTTAGCTTCACATTGAAAACAATTCCATTTTCAATAAAGCACATTTTAATGTGGGGTGTCATATTAACGTTCCTAGTGTCATTAATTTTAATCTTTATTTAAAATTTGACCTATGCTCAGAAGGTGTGCGTGTGCAGGTATGAGTGCAAAAGTGTGTGGAGCACAGAGAACATCCAGTGTATTTCTCATTTACTCTCCACCTTATAATTTTGAGACAGTGACTCTTACTGAACCTAGAGCTCAACAACTTTGCTAGACCAGCTGATTACCAAGCCCTAGAGATCCTCCTGTCTCTGTCTCCCAAGTGTTGTGATTACAGACACATATGACTGGACTCAGTCTTTGTATGGGTTCTGGAATTCAAACTTGGTCCTTATACTTGCGTAGCAAGCGCTTTATTGGCTGGTCCATCTTCTCAGTGCCTTATTTACAGAAATTAAGTTTTGTGCTTAGAAATTATAAACATTAGGACCTTTTATCTTATTTATATTTTAATATTATTAAATATTTAATAAAAGAATTTAGGTCAGTAATAAGGCCTCTATAGTGTGATGTGTTTTCTTTTAAGGGATCTTCATATTGCTCGATTTACGAAGCATCAAAGAACGTATTTGCTATGATTTGAATGTTTATCTTCCCCAAAATACTTATGTTGTAATTGAATTGACTTTGGTTCAGATGGTAGCTCAATGCAGTAGTATTTGTCAGTCATTCATGGGACCCTGGGTTTTATTCTCAGCACTGCACAAAAGACAGAGTGATGGAACTTTTAAAGAACTGTTTAGGCTGTAAGGGTTCATGTCATTGCAAAATGCTGTAAGGGGGGTGGGAAGAGGACTCAGTGGATCAAGTGCTACAAGTACAATTAGTAGACAGATTATGAGCTCACATTGCACACACATATGCACACATACAATCAGTGGATACAAGCACAAAGACCTTATTTCAGTCCCCAGCATCCACCTAAAACCCTGGCCATGGCAGCCCTGAGTACCTGTAATCCCAGCACTGGGAAGGTAGAGGCATGAAGTTCTTCAAGACTTGCTGGTAAGCCAGTATAGCCCTGTCCAGTTTCTGTTAATTTCTGCCCAGTCCAGGTTCTGTTAGAGACTCTGTCTCAAAAAATAATAATAATGTGGAGATCAGTAGATGAAGACGCACTAGGCTGAAAACATGGGCATTCACACTTGCACATATATGAACATACATAAACAACACAGCTGCACACACAAGGTAGGAGGTGAGATCAACTCTTGTGTCCTTTCTTCCTCTCTCCATTTGCCACGTTATAATACAGAAGCAAAGCCCTCACCAGATGCCGGCATCTTGATTTTCTACTTCTTACCTTCCCAAAAGAGATACCTCAGTAAATTTCTCTTCATTGTAAATTACGTAGTCTTTGGGAAGGCAACATCATATGGACTAAGACAATTTTGGTAGCTACAAGAAGATGAAAGCCAGGTGGTGCTCAGCCTCAAGGACAGAAAACTGAAATTGTAGGTAAAGGAATAATGAAACATAATAGAGTTTTCCTCTGTTCAGAATATTAGTGCCAATTTGAAGCATTTTTCTTCATTGCCCTCAATATAATATAATTGTGCTAGAATCACAATTAGTAAAGAAAAAGATGCATGTACATAATTATACATATGCACACACACTTGTGCATACATATAAACACACATACACATGATCTGCATGTAAAAAACTGCAAATTGGTTCCCTGGGTGAACATTAATTTTTCTCTATTGTGGGCATTCCATACAGATCTCATAACCAATTTTAGGTCGTGGGTGCCCTTAAGAGACGTAGACCAAAGGCTCGTTAAAACACACTGATGTGGGATAATCACTCTGTCTGCTGTGAATATGTTTTATTATCATTGGTCAATAAAGAAGCTGATTTGGCCAATAGCCAGGCAGAATAGAGACAGGTGGGAAACCCAAGCAAAGATACAGGGGCAAAGAAGACAAGGTCTGGGTACACCAGCAATCGCTGGAGGAGTAAGATGCCAGAATATTACCGGTAAGCCATGGGGCACATGGTAATACACAGATTAATAGAAATGTGTTAATTCAAGTTCAAATAGCTAGCTAATAAGAAGCTTGAGCTATCAACCAAACAGCTTATAATTAATGTTAAGCCTCTGAATGTTTATTCGGGAACTGGCGACAGGAGAGAAACCTCCAATTAAAATACACTCCGTGATAACAGTTTCTGACTCAGAAGAGAAGGATCTAGCATCTGGAGAAACAGAAGACTGCTTTAAAAAAAATTCTGTTTCTTTTACCAAAACTATATGTTTTATGTTGAAATCTGAAAAACAGATGGTAGTTTGGGGATAAAGAGGCACCAACCAGCAAAAAGAAAGCTTGCGTTGCTGTCCTCAAGAAAACTCAACAAAGGCTATGAATCATACTGATGGGATATCAAAGGACAAGTAGCCCCATCTCCCTCCCAGCTTGCAGAAGATCTCCCAAGCTTGCTTGGCATGGCTTCAACTTTGAGATCAAGCCCTGCCCCAGACTTTCCACGGCCCATAACACTCCTGTCAAAAACTAAAAATTGAAATTAAAAAAAAATCATTGGCTCATTCCTCACCTCAGATAAAGACTCTCTGTTGGCCAAACAAAGCCAAAGAGCACAAAAGAAGGAGCACATCACTGCCTGACAAGATCTAGGAGTAGACGCAGGAGTGGGAGTCATGGAGGGGTGCATAAGCCCAGGTCGTGAATGCTACAGAGACTGGGATGGTCTGACAGTGACGGAATCTGGTATCTGCGGCTGAAAAGGCAAAGTGACATTTACAACCCCAGCTTACCTTTCCCTGGCTCCATAGACTGCCAAGGAAAAAAGAGAACAGACACTCACCTGAATGGCCAAGTAGCTCCCTCACCTGATGGTGAAGGTGAGTATCTTCCACAAGTTCATAGCACACTCCATCACTGAGCATGATACTACAGTCTGCCTCTCACACAGGTCGCTCCCTTTAACTCTGTCTGTTTTTTCTTTTTCCCATTATTGCCTTCAAACACGAATGATAGTATACTTCTATATGTGGATGTATATGAGAGAGAGTTCATGCATGTTTGGGTACACGTGCATATGTGTGTGCACAGAGGTCAACCTCAGAGTTATTCCTCGGGTGCTAATCACCTTATTTTCTGAGCCTCTTATGAGGGCCTTGGGCTGTCTGATTAGACTAGACACTAGCAAGGTCCTGTGAGCCTCTTGTCTACACTTCGCTAACACTAGGATTATGAAAACATACCACCAACACTGTTTGGCTTTTTTTTTTTGGTGTTTTTATGGGTGTTCTGGGCTTCAAACTCAAACTCATGCTTACACAGCAAGCACTGTGCTAATTAAACCATCTCTCTAGTCCTCTACTTTTTATTTTTTTACTATTTATTGTCTTCCCCTTTGATGAAATAAAAATATATTAAATATATTTTTTAGTAATGTGTCCCACATCCATAGTTAAGCCTGGCCTTCACAAGGACCTAATCTATGTTTGTTGGCTGACTTATGTTATTTGTCTCTTTCTTATTTGTTTGTCCTACTCAATTGTAGATTCTTCGAGCACAAGAACCACTTCTGATGTGTATTGATTTCCCAGCACACAATGAATATTCCACCAGGGAGAATGAATTGAGATGGGGAAAAGAGCGCGGTCCCTGGCCTTCAGAAGTTGGCCTGGAATCTCAGCTAGGAGAAGCTAGTTCTTCTGTTGGTCATCACCTGCCTCAGAGGAGACCAGCCTTGGAGATGATGTCTGAGACCATTGTGAAGTGACACAAAGTGGGCCCACTTCCTAATTTCATCTAAGCACAGGCAAAAAATGAAGCCACTGAGTTACCCACAAATATCAGACACCTTTCCTCAGCTTACGTGAGTGACAGCTGTCGCTTACCAGGCACAGTGACGTCTGCTGGCCTCCCTTCCCTCAGATGCTCTCCTGGTTTCACAGCCTCCATTTATCTAGAACAAATTTACATCCTTACACACTTTTCCAGTTACAACTCAAAGCCCATGTCTTTTTATTGGGGCTTTTTAGATTCTCTGACCATGCTGTCATGCTTTCTTCACAGTGTGCCTCTTCCCTCACTGCAACAAATAATTAGCTCGTCCCTTCTAACCAAGGGAGTATTTTGAGTGGCCTCTGGCTGAAAACCACTGACAGAATACATAATTTAATTAATACAAGTTTTTCATGAATTAACTGCCTAAGGATCCCTAGAGTGTTTTGGATGTTTAACTTCCAAACCCATTAGAAGGGAGATTCGTCTCCTCATTGCTTCTCCATCTGAAGAGACAGATCCTCCCACTTCCAGGAGATTCTCAGGAGACTAATTTATGAGACTTAGTCATCTAAAATAAACCCATGCATCAAGGACAAGGAAGGTGAAGACTTTGAGTAACTTATGTTATCAAACCAGCTATGTTATGCATATGTATGTATATCATCTATTCATGACCATGAAGTCAATATTATACAAAACAAATTTGTTACATCCCTGATCCATAACCAGCTACATCTGATAGATAATGATGATAGAGAGATAGATAGGTGATAGATAAATAGATTGAGAGATACATTATAGGTAGACAGAAAGACAGACAGGTAGATAGATAGATGATAGATAGATAGATAGATAGATAGATAGATAGA
>LOEQ01007194.1:0-13643 GCA_001685075.1 Bramus lutescens | reverse complement strand
GTGTGTGTGTGTGCATATGGTTGTGCAGGTATGCAAGCTTGTGGTGGCCAGAGATCAACTTTGGGCATCTTTCTTTAGTAGCCATCTATCTTGTCTCTTGAGACAGTGTCTCTCATTGATCTGGAACTCACCAATTTAGGCTAGGCTGGCTGGCCAGTGGACCTCAGGGGTCCCCCTGTCTCTACCTCCCAAATGCTGGGATTCCAACTATGTGTCACCATGCTCAGTTTCTTTATGTGGGCTCTGAACCTCTAACCCAAGTTCTCACGCTTGTATGCCAAACACCTTACCAGCTGAGCTGTCTGCCTAGCTCTAAGATAGGTCCATAAATGTGAGTGCTTAATGAGGAATGAGTAAAGAATGAGTAAAGATGAAATGATCTAGGATTGGTGGGTTCGCCATCACAAACATTTCCAGGCAAGGAGTCCAGACAGTCTTAGGGTGTGAATGTCCACTTGCTGTTTCCTGATGGAAACCTGCTATTTCAAGTCTTGAAATGAGCAACAAAGTTATTTGAAAACCCAACGGTTGTATTTCCCATGCAAGAGGTTCCCAGAATAGCAAAATTGCATTGAAGAGGACATGAAACTGTGAAGACACACTGGCAAGTACATTTCTAGTCTCAATGTAGAGGTTCACCCAAAAGGCACCCCTCCCCACAGAGACCTCTCTAGGACTGATTTCAGCAGCAAACCTCTATTGCAAATGCTATTTTGTAGTAAGTTCTGTGAGGCTTTGTATTCATTGAGCACTTACCATCTAATCATGCAAGAAAATAAACCATGAAGAACAAAATGGAGGCTTACATTAAAATTTCTCGTCAGAGAATCCATGTTTGCAAAATCAAGAAGCAAATCACTACCGTGAATAATAAAGGATGATGCTATGAAGTTGTCATTTATTTGGGTTGACTTTCTTATTTAATTTGGGGCACACTGCTAAAATGCTTTTTTTAGAGAAGACTAGAAAAAACATTAAAGAGACCGTGGTGGTCTTTCGCTTTATCAGCCGCTGAATTCCACTGTGCTTTCTCGGTATTTCACTACCTACATAGATTTACAACCCTCCCAACTGAGATCATATTCTCTAGATGTGCAACTGCCCCCATCACCAGTACTTCAAATCACATGTCCCTTTCTTCTTACATGCTCCTTACATTGCAAGACATCATCCACAGATGATCCACAGATGAACTCATCTATGGTGCCCAGGAAGTCTTGTTACCTTGAATTTGACCATGCAAAATTTATAGTTACTTTGGATAGAGAACCGTGGTATGGGAACTATGAAGTAGATGAGAGTTCCCTTTTTTCTCAGAAGACATCCATATGGTTATCATAGTAAAACCCAGTCACAGACCAAATGTTGCCACTCTTGTAGACCTTTGTAGGTCACTAGTGAACAGATGTGGAAGGTTTTGAAAGATTGGTGGAGATTCAACTCACTGACCTTTGAGAGGTCTGGTGACATCTGGCCCGAGACACAGGAGGGACATACAGCATTTCAAAACCAAGATTCACTTACCAGAACACTTGCCACTGGGCCACCAGAAAGCCTCAGACTTCTGTCTAGACACAGGCCATATAGGGACATACTTTACGCTCCTAAATGAAAGTGAAGTCTACAAAATATTTTCAGGGCAGATTTCACTACTAAAGCCCAAATCCAACACTCATGTCAATTTATGAGCCTCTAATTTTATAAATGAAAATGCATCCTTAACATTTATCTATGCAGATTAGGAAAAAGTCTGGTGTTGATCACGTTAATGGGAGTCCAATTTCTCATGAGAGGTCTTGTGAAGGACAGCCGACCTGACTCTCCTGAAGGCTGACCCTCTAACATGGCAAATGATTGCTCCCAAGTCTGGACTTTCTCAGTCCTTCCATTCTAGAGCAACCTTTTGAATGATTCTCGGGATTGTGAATAAACAAGCCTGGTGGGTGGTACATGCCTGTAGTCCCAGGACTTAGAAGATAGAGCCAAAAGTATCAGGATGCAAAGCTTTGGTCTCACAGTGAGTTCAAGAACAACAACGTGAGCTGTATAAAACTTATTCAAAAGTAAATTACAATGATGCTGTATAATGCATGTATCACATGGTACACCTAAGTGGCACCTTATCTTAATTTACACAGATAACGTGTCTTTAAACAATAATCCTCAAGAAAAATGTTAAAATGGCAAGTGAGTTTAATTTCTCAAATAAGCTCATGCTTTCATTTTAAAAAAGACTTAAGCATAAAACAAACATTGAACTTATATTTTTTAATGGCTTAATAAGCTGAGGATTTGGTTCAGAAGTGTAGCACCTACCTAACACGCACAAAGGCCTGAGCTGGATCCCCAGGATTATATAAGATGGGAATAGTGGTGCTCAGCTGTAATCCTAGCACTTGGTGCTAATCCTTGGAGAAACCTCAGATCCAATCTAGACAGAACAATCCAGCTAGAGTTAAAGTTCTTCCCCATCCTTCCAGATGGTTCCCAAGAAGACCCAGTTTCAGAGAAACATTCCAGCTGTTGCTCAGGTGTCTAAAAAGGAAGAAAGTACAATTTGATTTTATTATGCAACTTTTTCCATAAGAAGAACAAGACTTTGGGGTTGAGTTGGCCCTGTCAATAAAGTATTTATCTTGCATGTGTGACGACCTGAGCTTGAGACCCAAAGCCCAGTAAACAAAACACAAAAACCGCAGGCATGATGGTACATGCTTGGACAGCCAGCCTAGCCTACTTGGTGAGCTCCTGACCACTGAGAGATCCTGTTAGCAAAAGCAAAAAGTGTCTAGAGACTCTATCTCTCACAATCCCCCCATCTTTTTCTTACGAAAGCCCGGCCTCCTACCCTACGGTGTCCCCTGAGGCTGGGTGGTAGAGAAAAGGTGGAAGAAAGAGGGGATGATACAGATGTCTTGACTAGGAGTGAGTACTCCAGAGTCACTTTTTCTCTGAATTTGACCATTTGTGAATCTCTATATTCTATGGTGTACTTGCTGGTTTTGTGTCAGCTTGATACAAGCTAAAGTCATCAGAGGAAGGAGCCTTAGTTGAGGAAATGCCTTAGTGAGACCCAACTGTAAGGCACTTTGTTATTTCATGATCAGTGGGGGAGGGCCCAGACCATGCTGGGTAGTGCCATCCCTGGATTGCTGGTCCTAAGTTCCATACAAACGTGGGCTGAGCTATCCGTGAGAAGCAAGCCAATAAGCAGCACCCCTTCATAGTCTCTGCATCACCTCCTGCCTCTGGGATCTTGTCCCGTTTGATTTCTTGTCCTGACTTCCTTCAGTGATGAACAGCAATGCTACAGTGTAAGCCAAAGAAACGCTTTCCTCCCCATTTACTTTTCCGTCGTGATGTTTGATTGCAGCAATAGAAATCCTAATTAAGACAGATGGGTACAGAGATATATACAGGTACAGAGATTCAGAGGGCAGTTTGCACTATGTCCATTTAGCAAACAAATTATAGTAGATTCACTCCTGGGGCCTGTGAGCCTTGGGCCTTTGGTCAAGATGTTCAGTAACAAGAGTGAGTTTCTTTTTGTGGAACAGGTCTTAAGTACAATCAGAAATAAGTTGAATGAGTTGGTTATCACCACAACCTTCATGCTACCATTGCACCTGTGAGCATGTCTCGCCAGGCCAGTTACTCTTGTATCTCACGAAGTTTATATCTGAGCAAGGCTGCTGCTGATTTTTCTTCCCTAACAGTGTGCCTAACAGCTTCCAATCTTACAACAGCTCTCCAGCAAAAGAAGCTTCCAGATGAGCACCAGCTTGACTTCTCTGGTCCTGTGACTAAGTGTGCTGTCTTCAGCAGTAGGTCTTACCATCACCTTCTGGATTGACAATCTAAGAAAGAACAGGTATTTCTTGAGGGTTTTTTTTTGTGTTGGTTCCCCCCTCCACAGACAGGGTTCCTCTATGTTGCCTGTCCTGGAACTCACTTGTAAACCAAGCTGACCTTGAATTTGCAGAGATGCTTCTGCCTCTCTCTTGCTCTCAAATGCTGGGATTAAAGGCATACACCACCACTGCCCGGCTCTCCTTTTTTTTTTCTTTTAAATCACAATAATCTGAATGCATTTGTCACTCTTGTTACTGGAACAGAACACCTAACAAAGGTGCCTTACAAAAATAGATGTAGATTTTGGATAGGTTAAAGATACAGTCCGTCAGAGTGTGGAATGAGCGGTAGGTCAGGATATATAGAGAGCTACAAGCTACTGCTCAACAGGGGTCCTCTGGTTCAACAGGAACGTGTTCCACCCCCCCTCATAGGATGGTGTCAGTCACTCACATGTAGGATCAATCTTCTCCCCTCAGTTAGCCCAGAAACTCCCTCACAGACACACCCAGAAACTTATTTCCTAGATGATTTTAGATCCTGGCAAGTTGAGAATCAATATTAATTATCACCCTTACAAATGATGTAATGCGTGTCAAGCTAAATTAGGAAGCAACCTATATCCGTTTATTACAGCATCAGTATGTCAACAATACTCTTTGAGAATGGAACATTTAATAATTTTCTGTGTGACTTCTTTCTTTGGGACTGCTGAGTTTTACTACTAGATGCTAACTTTCTTCAAGAAACATCCCTCTTTAAAAAAAAGAGTCTTTCTTCAAATGCTTTGTGCTATAGTTAGAGCCCAATAATGGTTATCTCAACCAATCAGCAACTGATTTGTCTAATTTTGAGGCACAAGTGCCTTTTCCATCTTTCAGGAGCCATTGCTGCACCCTTAAGTTGTTTTCAAGGGAAGATGCAAAATGGAGTAAGCCACCCTCGATGACGCATGCAATCCATTGATGAGCAGTTTCCACTGTAAATGTGAGCACCCAGATTTCTTTCTTGTGAGCCCTTTGTTGTACTGATACAATGGAATGACTCACGTGATTGTCATTGCTCATCATGTCACCAATTTATCTGAAATATCTACAGGTCTAGACATCGGGTCTTCCCCTTTCACTTCCTATTTTTAAAAGTTACCACTTGGACCCTCATAAACGTTTGCAAATGTAAATTCTAATAAATTAAAGTATGGAATGTAAAATGAACAAAAGAACAGAAATTGCAAAACTATATGAAAATGTCAGAGTAAAATCTATGCCATCTTGTCAGCTAACATATAGAACTCGTAGTTTTGCTAAATTTACCCATTGCTTTGTCTGGTTCCATGGAACTCTGAGATGACAGAAAGACAAGGCAATCAGTAAGGCATAAGAGAACTCAGCCACCTATCTGGCTCCAAGGAAGGACAGGAACCCCAAGTCCAGGCCATGAGCCAGCTCCACATTCCCATCTACCTGTACTTCAAACCCAGTTCAACCCATAGTTTTGACCCTCGCTCATCGTAAGCATTTGAAATAATGTCCCTCTCCAAGGCACCCCTACTCCTTCATGCTTAGAGGACTCCTGTCCCTTTGCCTCATTGAATCTGGCTCTTCTCGAAGGGACTGCTCTCTTTCACATGATCAAATACGTGACCCATCCTAACTAATGTCACCCCTTGATGACATCACATAAATTCCATCATCCCTGTCTTTCATTATTTTGTTGCAAGAATATTTACTTTGAATAGTAACTACCTTATTGAAATGTAGTGTATTTGTCATGAGAATAATTCACTTGATGTGTACAACTTAACAATTTTCTGTGTGTTCTGTTTTGTTCAATAATCACGACTATTACTTTTAGATACTTTTATCACTCCCGAGTAAGCCATATCTCCTTTCCCTTCTATAGTCCCCCCAGCCCTCCTTCCATTTTTAGACAACCAATAATGTACTATTTTGGATTTTTATGGGTTTAAGAATTATGGACTCTTCATGTAAATAGAGTGATACAGTAGGGGTCATCATTATTGATTCTAGCTTTCTTCAGAAAGCTATTGATTCTAGCTTTCTTCAAAAGCTTCACACTGAAATCCCCAAGGTTTTCTATTTGAAGAATTTGCTTATTCTTCAAGTATTTACACACAACTAGCACTATTTTATCAGCACCACAGGACTGAGGAAAACAGGACAGCTTCAAAATTCCATGCAGCGACAGCACCTAGGGAAGACCACAGGAGACAGACAAATCAAGGTCAGACCTTGTCTAGACGCTTCCTTCGCTGTAAAATGAAGCTTTACAGAAATGAACACTGGACTGCAAAACTCCATGCACACTCTCTAGAATGTAATAAATAGTCCACAACAGGGAGATTCTGTTGCTGTCGCTGGTGTGCTATCCCAGGGGAACAAGACAAGCATGAGCCTCATTAGAATTCTGTCAACCCACTACTGTCACTGCAAGACACACCTGTCCCCAGCAGTCCCCACAACAGATGACATTCTCTCAGTGCCCTTTGGTCTTTCGCCCATCAACACTGATCTTGTCCGTTTTTCACCTGGTGGACTTCCACTTATCCTTTAGAATAGCCCTCTGTAGAGGGGATCAGAAGGAGTAGGAAGGAGATAAGACAGGACAATGCGGGTGATTATGAAGAAAGCACATTGTGTACGCATCACAACAAACCCATTGTTGTGCATAATTAATGCTAATAAAAGCATTATAAAGAGACTTAACTTTTGTGATGTTTTCTAAAATGTTCTCCAGAGGCCCTTCTTCCATTCTGCATCAAATGACCCTTCCTTGAGTAACATCTCTCTCTTATTGGTCCAGTGGTGTGCTATAATCTAGTACCTCTCCTCTTTTCTCTGCTCTTGCCCTTAGAGTAGGCTATGTGGCATTAATCTCTGCTTTTGCAGTCTCCAATCAGATGCTCAATAAATATTTACTTCTTAAAGGAATGAATATATGACTGAACAAAAGAAAATGATGCCAGGAGGTAGCAAATGCCTTTAATCTCAGCCTTCAGGAGGCAAAGCATGCAATCTCAGTGAGTTTGGGGCCAACTACATCTATATTGAGAGTTCCGGGCTATCCTATGCTAGACAGTGAGCTCAAAGAGAAAGAAGAAGTGGGGGAAGACAGAGAGAGTGAGGGGGGTGCTGAGTAAGTTGCTTTTCTGTATATTCTTTGGCAGCAGAGCTGAATTGCAAGCCAGCCTGTCTGAAAACTTTCAGCAGTAAACTAGCACTCCCTTTGGGTTCTGAAAGTGGAATGACAATATTTCTCCAAAGAAAAGGGATTCCTACGTTTCTATTCATCTGGCCTGAGGCTACAGTTATAAGACTAACAGACTCATTGGTCTCTACTGGGGGAAGGAGCATCATTCAATTGCAAAGATCCCTTTTGTTGGCACCAGTCAGAGGACAGAGACATCTGTGTGCCCCAGTGACATCACTTTGTCCTGCCTTTCACAATAGATGGGGGAAATGTCAGGGCACATTTCCAGTTTATCTAGACATAGCTGGGCCAAGGCCAAGTTTCTCTATACTTCTCCCCACTGTTACTGAGTTGTTATAATTTCCTGAGTTCTCTTCACCCTTATTCTACTTCAAACCAAGACTCCCAGCTTCCCCCAGCTCTTTTGTGTGAACTGATGCCTCCAGAGTCCAAGTTCCAGGTGATACTCTGATCAATGGTTCAAAACCACTCTCTGTCTGTCCAGCTAACACATTAGATCCTGGGATCTCTGGTGAGGGCTAGCGACTTTCAATGCCCCTTTTTTTTTCTGGTTGCAGACCTATAGAACCCATGCTTCTCCTACCTCTACTTGTGCCCTGGCAAGATTTGCCACCCATTTGCTCTCGGGTCGGGACTTTCTGCATCCCCACTGAAACCTGTTGGGATATACCTCTACCACTTCCTAGAATAGAGCAAGCAGGTGTCTGAAGGCAATGAGAGAGCTGTTGTCTGAGAAGAGCTGTAAGTGACCATTCGTGAGAGACTGTTACATGTAGCCACAGGGGGAGGAGTTGGCTTCCACTAGTAGAGAAACTCCATTGGCTAGAAATCTGCCCTAGCTGTCCTTCTTCATCCAATCATCTCTTCTCAAGAATGGTCCCATTTCTAATGACAGTCTAACCTTCATCTCAGTAACACTCAGCACAACTGTGTCTAATTCATTTGTGTCAGCCATATGGCTAGGATCTAGTTTTCCTTTTTGTTTTTAAGAGCGTCCACAGATATGTCTGGCCCTCTGATTGTTTCTTTTGTGTATATATATATATATATATGTTCTTCTATGTGTTTTTTGCATATATGTGCTGTATCTATGTGTGTAGATGCATGTGTGTGCAGATGCATTCATGTGCATATGTACAGATGGAGGCAAAGTCTGAGTTTGGAGGTCTTCTTCTAACCTCATCATTTTCCACTTTATGCTCTGAGACAAGTCTAGAAAGGGCAACCAGTGAGCCCTGGGGATTCCCTTGTCCCTGAACCCCTTCACTGGGGTTTAAAGTGTGTGCTATCACACTTGACTTTACATAGGCACAGAGAATCCAAACTCAGTGCTCCAAGCTATTACAGCAAGCACTTCACCCATTGGGCCAGGTCCCCAACCCTTCTGATTGATTCTTAATAAGAAAAATTGAATTCTGAGTTCATTGGATTTGATGTTTAGTTATTGTTGTTGTTGTTAACATGAAGCTTTCTAGCACAATTAAAAACTGCAAATTTTATTTTGAAGGTAAAATATCTATGTTGCTTCCAAATGCAATCACATAAAAGTATATTCCTGAACCCCCACTTTTTTTTAGAATTTGTAAAACAGTTACTTTTAAGGGAACAGTTCACAGGGAGATGGGAATCCTTTCAATGGAGTTCAGGTAGTCTTTTGGCTTTCATTACAGGTGATGACGAAGTGAATTCTAGACTTGGCAAGAAGACCGAAGGAACCAATTCCAGTGTGTACTTCTAAGAACAAGTTTGAAGTTGTACTGTCAGTCAAAACAGTGATCTTCTGCTACAACCGGACATCAGTGCCCTTCTGGTGGGGGACAAAAACTATACGACATCAGTGCCCTTCTGTTGGCATCTGTAACACCTGCTGGTTCCAGCACCTCCACCAAGACTCATCATCACATGTAGGAGACTCATTCTCTCCCCAGACTCAGAACTCATGTGAGTGGCTCTTCTCAGAAGAGTCTAAACTCATAGCCAAGACCCTAACTGCAAGAGCACAAAGACAGAAATCTTGACATTCCAGCCTCTGCATCAGAAAGTCAACCCACGTGCTTGGCTCAGATCCCTCAAGGATTCCTGTATGAAATACCATCTGAGAACCATCTGGAAAATTTGCAGTGAGGGTACTCAGAGCAAACACTTGCACTGGTGAGTTCAGACACATTGGGATTGTTGCCTGCTGTGACGAGAAGATCTGGGGCCAGGTCTCTGTCTTGCAAATGGGTGAGGCAATTCAGCCTCAGCAAAGACATCACTTGGATCAACAAATTAAAGACTGGGCATGTGGAGCTCAGCGGAAAGATGTGTGTTCAGTGTGCATGTGCCCAGCCCCAGGCTTCACACCCAGCATCAAAGTATTTTCAAAGACTTACTTAATCTTCAAATTCTTCCTATTTCCCTTTCCTTATTTCTACATCTTCTCAGAGAATGAGGAGGACAAAGATGATCACCCTGTACCCAAGGTTTGCAAGTACTAGAAAGGGAGAAAAGTTTCATCCCACAGAATTCCCTCTACAGGTTTCTCATTTGAAGAAGCCTCTGGTTGATATGTTCAAGTTGGCAAGCAGGAGCCATGTATGCATTGTTTTCCTTGTGGAATTTGTATACATACAATTAACAAAGTGAAACTTAGCTGGCTATGCAAATGCTAATTATTTACTCCTCATTTAAATAACAACAATGAAGACATTGTTTGAGCTGTCCGGGTTTGCATATGCAAATTATGTTTTTCTCAACTACTGGAAACTCACTGATTACTGCTGCATGAAAAATGGCGAGTTTATAAAATTTCCATCAGTCTTCACAGGGTAATGCTTAGTTATGCAAAATTAATTTAGCTTTTGCAAATTAGAAGATGGTGCTTTCATTCATGTCTACCTTTAGCTTCTAGAACTGTACAACTGATCCCTGAGAGAACTTGTGAAAGATAATCATTTAATTTTAAATCAAATCATAAAACATTTAAATTGGGCTGCACATATGTGATCGAGTTAGGAGACGAGAGTGCTCCTGGCAAGCACCTGGAGCCTTTTGATTGACAGAAGGGCAGTGATCACTTAGAAACCCCAAGCACTTGTGTTGGCACGCTCTCCCCTAACTGAGCCTGCTCTTGTCTCCTCACTACCTCATCCCACTTTCTGGAGCATTTTAAAACTGGGTGCCGTTTCTGAATTTTAAGACGAGAAAAGAAAGCCATTCCTTAGTGATAGCAGTGGCAAACATGAGCTGTTCGATGTCTTCCCGTCATTCCCTTGCTCTCGGGAACTATTTGCTCCCTCTCTCTACGTGGGTGTTTTTGTTTTGTTTGATTTTTCCTTAACTCACAGTAAGAAATACTAGTATTGTCTCACCTCTGTGGACTAATAGTGGGAGTTTGCAGACGTCAGCACCTGAGGAGGAGGTAGCTCAAGTGGTAAAGTGCTTGCCTTGAAAATTAGTGAACCTAGTTAAATATCCAGAGTCCACATTTTAAAAAAAAAGCACGGAGGAGGCAGAGACAAGTAGATGCCTGGGGCATGCTAACCTACTTCAAGAGTTCCAGACCATTGAGAGACCCTGACTCAAAAAGAAGGTGTACTGCGTGTGAGTTTGATTCCCAGCGCCTACATCAAGATGCTGACAGCTATCGGTACTCTATTGCTCCAGTGTATCTATTGCTCTCTTCTGGCCTCTGTGGGTTCTTTACACACACACACATAATTAAAATTAAAATAAACCTTTAAAAATATTTTAAAACAAAATTAGATTCTGTAGGCAGAAAATATAATGGCTACAAATTGCATAAGTTACCAAATTTGTAATATCCAATAACAAGTTGACCTTTATAGTGCTGTGGTGATGCTTCTATTGAATAAAACTTTTGAGACAAGTTAAGAAAATATTTAAGAGTGACATTACCAGATGTCACTTTTTACACTAATAAGAATAAAAACAAAGGAAACAAACATACCAGAAATGTAACCGCTCTAGTTTCAACTGTTATTGTTGTGTAAAAAGAAAAATCTACCATATTTCCCCTTAGTTAACATGTCTCCATCAGTTAGAAGGCCAAGAAGTGAGGTATGATTTCTAACCATAGCTGGAGGCAGCCAACAAAAGTATTTTGACCTTACAAAGTCTTTTTCAAAGGTTGCTGTGAGCAAGTATTTTCCTCATAAAAAGCAAAAAGCAGTCACTGTTCAAAACCAAGATGGCTGGGTTGGAAATACCAGCAGCATGTGTGAATCCCTCCACAAACCCATCAGCAGGAATAGGTGGTAATTTAACAAACAAATAAACAAAGCAAACAACTCCAGAGAGAGCCCTTTCGGGTGGAACAGGCTATGCGGGTGGCGCATAGTGTTATTCAGACAATCTCCCCAGGGTTCGTGCTTTCTTGCAATACATACACAGCTGACTACTGTGACTGCTTCTGTACCCCCATGTCTCCCACATCCCATCTGCTACTCCACTCGAAGAGATGGCCCCCACACTTTCCACGCACATTAGGAACTGTCTCAGCTCTTTGCCTTTGTGCCTGCTGTTATTTCTCCTTCAAATGGCTTGCTTGTCTCTCTCCCCTGGGAGAAAGTCTACTCGGTCTTCCAGGTCCTGTTTGCTCCTTCCTTCCCTTGGAATGTTTTTCTAGGCATCCATTGTGCCTCTCTCAAGGAACTTAACAGTATACAGGCAGTCACTGACCTTTTGTTACGAGTTAAATTGTGTCTCTCCTGCCCCAACCCCCAAACCTTCATATGTTGGAGTCTTTTATAATTTAGTGAGTTTGTGTATGTGTGTGGTATATGCACAGACATCCACCTGTTCCTGCCTGGAAGCCAGAGGTTTTCAGGTATCCTGCTCTATCAAGTTCCCTTTGAGTCGGGGTCACTCACTGAGTCCAGATGCAGGCAGCCTTTAAGTCTCAGCAATCCTCCTGTCTCTGGACATCCACTGCATTGGTTGCAGGCACACGTAGGCATGCCTGTATTTTATGAGTGCTGAGGATTCGAATTCATGTCCTCATGCTTGCATAGCAAACATTCTTATTGAAAGATTTAGGAACAGTACCTTGAGAGAAGACCACGTGTAGGCATAGAAAGAAGACAGCCATCTACAAACCAAAAAGAATGCTTCAGAAGGAACCACCACTACAGATGCACAGATTGTGAAACACTTTGGCCTCCCTGATGGAGAAAATCTGTCTCTGTTGCTTAAAGTACTCAGCCTCTTGTACTTTGTTGCAGCAACCCAAGCTGGTGGATACACCATTTTCTTTTCCTCTTAAGAGTAAGTTAAGATCAAGGGCATGTGTGCATGCAAGAGTCTCACAATACGTGCCAATAATTATTTATTGAGCAAATAAAGCTGAAGCTGGAGTGGGAACAGAGAAATAAAGTTAAGACAGCCATGCAAGTGTTAAAAGTACTACTGCAGTTACAAAATAGAGTCTAATACTTTTTAACTAATTATAAGTTTGAGTTTTCAATTGAAAAATTAAGAGGTAATGAAGAAGAAACAGGAGCAGAAGAAGAGGAAGAAGAAGGTGGAGGCAGAGATATACCAGTTCTCTAGATGGATTAGGAAAACCCTAAGATAAATTACTAAGTCCTCTATTTTAGAATACATGCTCTTTTTTGTAATTATTATTCTGGATTCACAAAATCTTGACTTATATATAAAATATATCACCAATTACTGAGGACTAATTACACCCATGTCATAAAGCTAGGTGTTATGGCTTCCTATAAGAATCATAAAAATATGGTGGGAAAAACCACAAATGAGTATCTTGGTTAGAACACAGCTGACATATGTGTATGTATATATGCATGTGTGACATGTGACATGTAGTCTGTGGTGTGGTGTGTGTGTGTGTTATGTGCATGGATGATTTCTTCTTGTACAAAAGTAATATATTTTGCATATAAAACTGATATTTTGTTTTCCGAGTCCTTAGTCATCTTATGAATAGTGATCAGGGCCTAATGAGAAAAACAAATAGGACTATGGCCAAGTTAATGATTCATCTTTCTGCCTCAAACCAACTTCTTTGCTTAGGTAATTTATTACTTACTTCTGTACCTTTTGTGACAGAATACATGATGAAACCATTGAATGTTGCAAGGTTGTATTTTGGCTCACAGTTTCAGACGTGTTTGGTCCATCAAGGTGGGGAAGGCAAGGTGGAATTGCTATTTTCAGTGATGGCTGGGCGATGAGGCTGTGACTCTTCATGCAGTGGCAGATGAGAAAGCAGAGACGGACTAAAGCAAGAGATGGTTATCATCTTCAAAGGCCTCCCCTAATCATCTGTGTCTATTAGAGAGCCCCTACCTTCTCCATTGCCTCTTCAAACAGCCCTATCCAATAGAGAACAGCATTTGGCACAGGAGCCCACAGGGAAAACATTTCAGACTCAAACCATAGCGGGTAATAAGAAGAGCTCTGAAATCTGGCTTTGTTGAAAAAATGATTTTGTGATGTAGGAGGGTCTTCTATCTATGTATTACCTTCATTGGTTAATAAAGAAACTGCCTTGGCCTTTTGATAAGCCAGCCCTTAGGTGGGTGGAGTAGACA
>LOEQ01007193.1:25088-39405 GCA_001685075.1 Bramus lutescens | reverse complement strand
AGGACCTTGGACTTCCCACAGGGCAGGGAACCTTGACTGCTCTTTGGACTGGAAGGGGAGAGGGAGGGAAGATGGGTGATGGGGAGGGAATTGGGAGGAGGGGAGGAGGTGGAAACTTTTAATAAGAAGAAGAAGTAAAAAAAGAACATACTGTATATATATTTCTATGCTAGTTTAAATATTGTACCTATGAAGCTCATTTAAAAATGTAATGTATAGTTGTAGTCCTGGAAAGCTATTGCTTCAAGCTGTTTAGGATAATAAAAATACAGGTTGGTAGCTAGACATCTATAACAACCAAGCTTATAGTCACATTAGGTATGTTTTCAAGGTTAAACAGATATATTTTAGATGATATATGGCCTTCAAAAATCTCAGAAACCTACAGAATATGGAATTTAAGATGTTTAAATAACATAAGACTATTTATTACAGTGAAATACATCTGTTCCTGACAACACCAAACTACTTCAAGAAGGATAATAGGCATTAAAGAACCTCCATATGGAGTTTGCATTCTTTATGACAAAACCTAGCCACTGGGCAAGAAACTGCCCTTGATTAAGTTGCTAACAGTATGCTTTCCAAGTTGGACAAGCAGGGCATAAAATAAAGGGACTGTCACTCTTTTCCAAGACATGGTAGGATGGTCCTTCAAAATTCCTGGCTCACAGAAAAGTCTGTCAGATATTCTAGACCTGTAGGCTGAAGATGGATGCCCCAACATTACAGAGGAAACTTGGGTAACTCTCCAGGTAGCCAGCAGTTCCTGTAATTTCTATAGTTTTGGAAGTTGTTTGTTCTGTTCTTCCTGGTTACTCAGGTAAAATTTTATTCTTCTCATGTCTCTAATTGGGGTTGAAGACTAGATAGTTATACTGTTTTTTTGCTACCAATTTTTTAAAAGAAACTTACAAAAGAAATGTAATGATTATAAGGTTGAGAGACATAAAAACTTAAATTGTTTATCTAACAAAATATTTTAAGGCTCAGAAGATATTTTCAGGATGGTAATACTAGGTAAGAAAGTGATTTTAGCTATAAAATGTTAGATTCATCAAGATAGAATAGATAATAATTCCTTCAAAATTTCCAAATTCTAATGAACTAGACACTGTTAATATAATTCTTAGCAGATAATTGAAATATAGTTAGTTAGTTAGTAGTTAGTGTTTAAAAACTTCCTTTTACTTAGACAAAAAGGGAGAAATGTTGTGGGATAATATTTTTGTGCACTGTAAAGATGTGTCTCTGCCTAAGGCACCTTCTGATTGGTTTAATAAAGAGCTGAATGACCAATTGGTAGGCAAGAGAGAATAGGTAAGACTTGAGAGAAGAGAGAGAACTCTGAGAAGAAGAGAGTCCAAAACACCAGTGAGACATACAAAATGGAAGAATGGTTTAAAATTCACATGACAGAATGTAGATTAATAGAAACAAGTTAATTCAAGTTAACTGGTTAGGAACAAGCCTAAGCTAAAGTCCAAGTTACCATAATTAGCAATAAGTCTACATGTCCTCATTTGGGGGCTTGTGGGCCAAGAAAGTCCAGCTACAAAGAACCCCTTTAATTCAAACTACAGATGTTTGTGAGTAGCCATGTGGACTCTGAAAACTGAAACTGGGTCCTTTGTAAAACCAGAAAGTACTCTTAACTGCTGAGTGGTGGTGTATGCATGTAGTCCCATTCTTGAAGAATGAAACAGGAGGATTGACTGAGTCATGTAGTTCTGTGATTTAGTGTGCTAACATGAGTGACTGCTCATAATATTTGGCATTAATATGGTAACTTTCCAGTTGAGGGGAAACTCCATACTGCTTACTGACCCATGCTTGATAATGAGAAACTAAAATTTTCCATTATGATATAAAAGAAAAGTTACAAATCAGTAGACTAAGCTTACATCTTCAAACCATAAGGACAAAGAGTACAAAGTAACCACAATCAAGTACAATGTAACAATGTTTCACTTTATTATGAACATATACATGATAATCCCATAAAATAATTAATAGCATTGCAATCATCTTAGTTTTTATTAATAAATTCTATAATTATCTCACAACAATGAAATCACCTAATGATGTATCTCTTAGAATGCAGTCACATGATTAAACAACACATGATGTAATAATAATCATAGTAAATATGAATTAGAACAGAAAATGTGTTTGATCCCACTACTGATAAAAAGAAAACACATGGGAGAAATCAATGTCAACAAGTGTTGAATCAACAAATGAAATTTCATGCTTGGAATAATGGTGCACTTGGGAAGCAGGGGCAATTGAATCTCTGTGAGCTGGAAGCCAGTCTTGCCTATATAGTAATTTCCATGCCAGTTAAGGGTATGTAGTTAGATCCTGTATCCAAAATATACATTTTGTCTATCAAATTCTATGAAACTACTTGTACTCTGATGCTAAAACCCCAATTACAATGGAGAAGATTCTTTTTAATTTTATTTATTTTTATGTATGTGTGCTATACATGTATATACCTGCATGCTAGAAAAGGGCATCAGATCCTATTATTATAGATGGTTGTGAGCTACCATGTGGCTGCTGGGAATTGAACTAAAGACTCCTGAAAGAGCAGCCAGTGCTCTTAAACACTGAGCCATCTCTCCAGCCTGGAAAAGATGTTCTAGAAATACCTTTTACAGATCAAAATGTAAAACTGATCAAGAACACATTAGCATATAAAATTCACAAATATCTCTGAAGACTACAAATTATGACTGTGGTGGGTTTGAGTGAGAATGACTCCATGAGTGCATATGTTTGAATAACTGGTCCACATTTGGTGGAACTCTTTGCAAAAGACTATAGTGGTCTTGTTGGAGGAGATGTGTCGCTGGAGTCAAGTTTCAGGTTTCAAACGCCCATGCCATTCTTTGTTAGTGTTTTCTGATTCATGGTTGTGACTCAAGATGTGAATTCTCAGCTACAACAGAAGTGCCGTACCTGCCTGCCTGCTGCCATGCTTCCTTGTCAGGTTGCTCAAGGACTCACTCTCTGAAGCTATAAGTTCCAACAAACTCTTATTTCTGTTAGCTTCTTTGGTCATGGTGTCTTACCACATCTAACAAAAAATATCTAAGAAAATGACCAAGAAATTATGGGAATTCAAAGTTATTTTAATACCCTAAAACATATTAATAAAATAATCCACACTAATAAACATAAAAACATGCAGATCACTTCCATAGAAACTTTTGTATTTTGATTTTGGTATGTATGAACTGGAAGCAGTGTCCCAAAAATCTAAATGATATGACATGTGATGTATCACATGCAATTTCAAAATAACATTTTTCATTTAATTTTATATGCATGGGTGTTCCATCTACATGTATATCTGTGTACCACATACATGCACATGGTGCCTTTGGAGGCTAGGAGAAATTATTGGATCTCCTATGGCTGGAGTTACAGATGGTTGTGAACTGTTGTATGAGTGCTGCATATTGAACCTAGGTCTTCAGGAAATAATTTGAGCCATTTAACCATTTCTCCAGCACCTCACACGAACGAATTTTATGATGCATCGTGGTAAAAAGAAAGAGTAAAGTGAAGAACTAGTGAAGGTTCAGTGAGGTCTTGGAAATGGATAAGAGAAATGTAGGCTGCATAAGAAATTAATAAAATGGGATTTCCTGCATTTAAAATTTGGCAGTTATGAATTTCACATGTTTTTCAACTGCTTTAGTCTAAAGAAAAACTTGTTGAAAATTGAAGTCCATATTTTGCTTGAATATTGCATATTTATTTCATTCCTCTTTCACAAAATAAGCAAATTAAATCAAATGGAAAACAGAAATTTTATTTCCTGTTAGTTCCAAGTTTCCTCTAAATTGTATAACCCACTCCATATCTTTGGTGGTAAAAAGTTTCACCTTGACACAATCTATCAGACTGTGTCACGTAAGGATAACCTATATCAGGTTACTCTTTGGATATGCCTATGAGAGATTTTCACATTAGAATGGGAAAATCCACACTAAATTTGGGCAGTGCCATTCCATTAGCTTGGGTCCCAAACTGTATGAAATTTTTTGTGAGCCAAAATGAACAACTTCCTTCCTTATGTTGCCTTTTCAAGGCATTTTGTCACAGCAACAAAAAAATATAATTAATACAGAAAACTGGTTCTAAGAAGGGGGTCCATGGCTATGATAAACATGATTACGTAATCTATTGGAATGGGGGAGGGTATGGAAGAGTTTGGAACTGTTAATTATAAAAGTATTTGAATACAATTTGTGCGGGAGAATTATCTGTATTCTGTCAATCATGTATTTTAATAAAACGCTGATTGGCCAGGCAGGAAGTATAGATGGGTCAACCACACAGGAAGTAGAGGCAGGGTGATGAGAACAGGAGAATGCTGGAAAGGAGGATGCNGTGGGGTACTGGGTGGGACAGAAACCCCAACAAGCTGGCCCTCATGTTACATACAATAAGCAGAGATTTGTCGACCATTAGTGACAGAAATCAGGTATACCAGAAGGCCAAGAAAAATGCAGACTGTGAAGGATTGCCTTATGAGTTTTCAGTAGGGAAAAGGGACTTTATCACTAGCTGGAGTCATTCATGCGATATTTAGGTTTAGAATCTAACTTCGTTTCTGCACATATCCTGAGAACTTCCATGGAGTTGAGTTTAATAATAAAGGATGAATTTTATTGATAGTGGAAATGTCAACCACACTCAGGCTGTGTCATGACTACTTTTTGTTGTGCTTATATATAGCTCCAGAAAATATAAAAAACAGTTTGTCAGTGAGCAAAGCAGAAGGAAGAGTTAAACTTTTCAGACAATAAATATCCTAAACAAGAAGTTGTAACTATTTAAAAAATTGTCCCATGCACTGAGACAGTAGGAACTGTGCCTAGGAGGGAAAGTTCATCCATCAAAGCCTTCAGGTTGTAAAACTACGAACTGATTTGAAGGGAGCAACTGAACTAAGAATGCAACTGATTGAGCTTCTTATTCATTGAAATTGTATGCCTAGAAAAGTGTTCCCCTTGAAGTCATCACCCAGAAGTGGGTACAACTGTAGCTCAAGGTAGCCAAGCTACATCTTATGCTGGGAGCAAAGAGGTGTGGGAGTCATTCACATGGTATCAGTTCACAGGCATTAAAAGAAGCAAGACTGAGAGGCTATTAGGGTCTTTCTCCTAAGAGTTCATTGTGGGAAGCTATGAAAGCAAAGCCTACATTGAAGTGGAGATCACAGGAAGTTGAAGGTACCAGACTATGGGATGTCTGCCAGATAAAGCTGCATGTATGGAGTAGACCATGCCTAAATTAAAGGTTGTGTGTGCTTCAGGAACAACATCTGGTTGGGTGGGATGTCCCAGTTTTTTGCAGTTCAAATTATTCTAACACAAACCCTAGATGCTAAGTATGTACCTGAAGGATTTGGTGTTTACCAGGTGGGATTTTTGGCATTGCTTTGGTCCTATTTGCCTTGCTATTCCCCAGTTGTTGCTGTTGTTTTTACATAGGGTTTCTCTGTGTAGTCTGCCTGTTCTGGAACTCATTTTGTATACCTGTTGCGGGAGCTCCTTCCGCTCCTTCAGCCAATAGCCGCTGAGATACCNTACCCTTAAAATAAATACCCCTTTAAATCCCGACTGGTGTGGGATTGTTTATGACTTACGCCTTCATATACCAAGTTGGCCTTGAATTTAGATATCATCTACTTCTGGTTTCCAAGTGCTGGGGTTAAAGGCATGTGCCATCATGCAGATCCTATAACTTTTGTGTTATAAAAGCCTTGAGAGATTGCTTTGAGTCTGAAAACAGAAAGACATTTAAAGAATTGGTACTGTCAAAAACTACAAGGATTTGAAAATTAGACTAAATGCATATTTGCATTATGACATGGTCTTGAGTCTATGTGGTCAAGGAGAGGAAGTTATGACTTAAATATGATGTGTTTGTATGTCATGTTAACAAAAGTTAGACCTGCAATGAATAACATTGTCAATTTGATACAATCTACAATTAACCACTCAAACAGCTTCTGATCACACCTGAAATAAATTTTCTAGATCACTTGAGACTCCAGACATGCCTGTAAGACATTTTCTTGATTAAGTTAGTATAAGTGGGAAAGTCACACCATAAATATGGACAGTAGTATACCATGGGATTGACTAGAAAACTACACAAAATAAAGAAAGCTTGCTGAACATGAGCATTCACCTGACACTGTGTTGTGACTTTTGATGATATATGATCAGCCACTTCTGTTGCATGACTTCTATACTATGATGGACTGGAGTCTGAACTGTGAGACACTTCTTTCTGTCATAGAATTTTATCATAGCAATGAGAAAGGCAGTTAATAGGATGTTAAATATCCTCCATAGTGACCTCTGTGAGTCCAAATTTTACATGGTGAAACTATGTAACTTAGAGAGATATAATCTTAAGACTATATGTTCTCCAAATAGTCTTGAGAATAGATATTATGTCATTCTACAAATACATACATAAAAATACATGCAGGCTAGGTGTGATGGTGCACAACTTTAATTGTAGCATGGGTGAGGCAAAGGCAAGTGGAGCTCTGTGTGTCCGATGCCAGCCTTGCCTAAATATCAAATTCCAAGTAGCTAAGGCTACAAAGTGAGATCCTGTCTCAGAAAAAGAATTCATAACTAACTTAATATCACACAGCACAGAATACATAAACATAGAATTTTCAACAGTATGAATTCTCTTTTGTATATTGTTTCTTTCTTTCTTTGACTAAGTAACTTTTTGCACACAGTATATGTCATGAATTTCTAATGCTGCATAATAGGCACTCAACGACCTTCCTTTGGGTCTTATAAGCATTTTTGCTATTGTTAATTATTAAATTAAATACTTCATATTCATGTTTTCAAACCTATATGGATTCTCTTACATTGAGCAAATTGATATTCATTTATTATCATTTGCTCTGCTTGATCTTGAAATGCCTCTAATGGAATCATGTACTGGATGTCTTTAGCACCATTGAATGTCGTTGTTTTAGGAAGTTATGAAGATTTTAGGAGGTAGTACTTAGCAAAAGGAAATAGGTTCTGTGTATACAAACATGGAACACATTTCCCTGGCTCCTAGTATGATTTCAAATTTATGTCCACTATTAAGTGAACACCTCTGGTCTTCCAGATGTTCCCAACAACATGACACCATGATAGACCTGATGACTATGGAATTAAACCTCTAAAACCATGACTCCATGAATCATGAACCCACATAGGTTTAACGTCTTTAACTTGCTTATTTCAGATATTTGATCACAGAAAAATATTTTTGCTAACACATCTCTCCATTGTGTTTAGATTATAGGATTTTTTCATCAGTATGAATTCTCTTTTATATACTAATATTTACCCTTCCTTTTTTAAGAAATTGATAATTTGTATAAGTATAAATTCACTGATAAATACTAAAAAATCAATCCTGAGTTTACTACATATAAAGACCATTTCAACAATAGAAATAGTCTGATTTAGCCATTTGTCAATATACACTAGTAGACTTATTAATTTTCTTTTATTTATAACAAATTTCATGACATATATATTTATCAGTTTCAGAAAATTTGAACATATATATGCATGAACATATATATGTGTTACAATATTCTGAAACTGATAAATCACAGTAGGGCTTTGTTGGCATTTTGTTAATAATATGCAAAAACACCAGTATGAGTTCTCTTGAATATAGTAAGGACAGAATAAAGTATAAATATTTTCTTATATTTCTTGCAGTCACTAGGTTCTCTGCAGTATGAATTCCCTATAAGCAACTTGTCCACAAAGAATGGTGACATTTAAATATCCAGTACACTACAAGCTTCATCAACAGTATAATTTAATCAAGTTTTGGGGAGAACTAAATTATGTATCAAGACTATTACACATTGCTTACAACCATGGAATTTCTCAAATGTGTGAATACTATGGTGTTTAATAAATTGACTACATTTCATTAAAACTTTACTGTATTTCTCATATTCATGAGTCTTCTTATCAGTATGAGTTCTCTTTTACATAATAAAAACAGGATCCTAAACATATATCCATATTATATTCATTACTTATCTCACTGGTATAAAGGTTTTAGTAACTCCTCAAATAGAATAAAGGCTTTCTCATATAGCTAGCATCCATAAGAATACACAGTATGAATTCTCTCATTTTCAGAACAAATTTAACTAGCTGAAGATAACTTCCTTGTTCTGTATTTTCATGGAATTTCTTACCCAGTATGAATCCTCAGATGCTGATTACTTAAAATAATAACATTTTCCTCACATTCTTAATAGGTATGGTTTCTCACTAAGATAAATGTATTATGGTGTGGTAAAGGTATTTTAAATTTAAACATGTATTCAAATTATTTGCTCTCATTATGGTTTTTCCAGTATGAGTTCTCTGATGTTGAGTAAATCATTTCTAGTCTCACAGTTCATCTCAAATTATTTATATCCACAATATTTTTGATCAGGGGATTTTTCCTAAGTTTTAGAAGAATCTGATGCATGATATTACATACATAGACATTCTATTATGAATTACATAAAAGAACACAGAATATTTATGAGTAGTCATATAATATTGAAGAGGATAATTAAAAGAAAATCAATCCATCTGAATCATGTTTATACAATTTCAATCATTTATTTTTTCTCTTAAATTAGGGTCTTAATGTATAGCCTAGTTGACTTTGACCTTCTGATCCTTCTCCTCATCCTCCAAAATGCTGAGATTACAGATATGCCTAACCAACACCTATTTTCATTCATTTAAAAGCATGTGTACCAGTTACCTTTCTATTCTTGTGATAAAAATGTTATGGTCAATACAACTTGTTAAAGGAACTCTTTAATTGGTATTATGGCTTCAGAGAGTTAGAGTCCAGGATGATTGAGTGAAGGCATGACAGCAGGAATAATAGAGAACTCATATCTCAATTTATAAGCGAGACTCATAGAGCACAAAATTAATAGTGTGATTCATTGAAACCTTCAAAGCCCACACCCAATGGAGTGACTCCAATAAGGCTGCAAACTCCTAATCCTTCCCAAATCATTCCACCAACCAAGAACAGAGCATTCAAATATATGAGCCTTTCAGTGCCACTCAAATACCATATTATAACTACCACTGCATGGAAGCCTTATGGTCAAATTTATTATATCTTTTTTATTTTTGTAATGCTCTTTCCTAGTTAAATTTATTATTTCTTAATGTTTTCTGTGGGGTGTGTGTGTGTGTGTGTGTGTGTGTGTGTTCTTTGATATAGGGTTTCTGTCTGTCCTGGAACTCTGTCTGAAGACCAGATTGACTTTAAACTCAGAGAAATCCACCTACCTCTGCCTCCTGAGAGCTGGGATTAAAATGGTATGCCTTCACCACCTGACTTTAATATGTTTTCTTAATACTAGTTGACATATTTGCTGTCTTCTCTCCAGAATGATGAGTTCATAGGCTTGTGGTGATCTGTATGACTCTCCTCCCTATTATCACATTTGCAGTTTGAATTAATCTCTATTGCTGTGAAAAAAATACCATGACCAAGTCAACACATAGAAGGAAGGATTTGTTTGGCCATCAGTTACAGAAAATTAAGAGTTCATCATGGGAGGAAGTGTGGCATCAAGCAAAAGGCATGGTGGCAGAAACTGGATTCTGAGAATTCACATTTTGAAAAGTGCAAGAATAAAGCAGATAAAGAAACCCAGAAGTGGTGTGAGTCTTTAAGCTCTCAAAGCCTGCCTCCAGTGACATGTGTCCTGCAAACAATGTTAAACCTCTTAAGTCTCCCCAAACAGCACTGCCATCTGGTAGTGAAATGTTCAAGTACCTGAGACTATATGAAACATTTTTTATTCAAACCAAATAGTTGTTTTGATTTTTGCACTAAAATGGACTAAAATAGCTAAATGATTAAAATCAAACAGTATCTAAAAGCATCTGTATTCATTTTCATGCCTATTTACCACATATGTAGAAGCTCAAAATAACAAATTCAATCTTTCACAGTTCTAGTGGTAAAAAACATAAGATCAAGAAGTTAATAAGTCTATATTCCATCTAAAAGCATAAGAGAAGATTATATCCCTTACCATCTCCAGATTCTGGTGATTAACAGTATTTCTTATTACTGTATCACTCCGTTCTATGGATCCAAGTTACATAACTTTATACTCACTCTGTATCTTTTTCTGACCTTATGAGGATATTCACCAATGGAGTTAATGACCACCTTTGTAGTTCAAGATATTTATATCTTAATATCCTTAACATAATTACATGTGTAAATACCCTTTCCCTCATAAGTAATATTTTAAGAGTATATTGGGGCATGGACAGACCTTATTAAGAATTTCCATTTAGAAAAGTAGAGTATTAAATCAGACTCAATGATTCTTATTTAACTAATTCTTTTGGGTGGATGTGGATTTTGAGACAGGGTTTCTCTGTGAAGCCCTGGATGTCATAGAACTCACTCTGTAGAACATGCTGGCCTCAAACTCAGAAATACATATGTCTATGCCTCCAAAATGCTGAGATTAAAGGAGTATGCCACCACCATCTAACTGACTAATTCTTCTTTAAAAAAAAAATAATGTGTAGGCTTTGGAATACTATTCAGTGTTGAAAGAAAACAAAATCAGAACATTTCAGGTAAATTGATGAAACAAGAAAATATAGTATTCAAAGAGGTAACCCAGACCCAGAAAGACAAATTTTGCATCTTCTATCTTACTGGAGGTGCCTAGTTCCAAAGCAAATACAGAACAGGAAAGTAGAACTAGGCCATTTTCAGTATAAAGGGTTTGCTAGGGAGAAATAGGGTGGGAAATAGCAGGGTATTGGCAATCTGATCAAGGAAATGAGGAAATTGAGGGCTTCTTAAGGACTGGGAAGAAGGCAAATAGAGAAGAATAGAGGAAAAGTGAAGCATAATTAATAAAAGCACAGAGTCAGATATTGGGGTTCAACCTGAAGGTCAGAAAAACAAAATGGCCAGCCACTGGCTCTTACCTCTACCTCAGTCCAAATATGGTGATCCTGCCTCCAGGAATCTCAAGATGAGACTGAGAGTGCAAACTGTCTCCTCCCATCTTATAATCCTCTCTAGTTCTGGGATTAAAGGCATGCACCACTGTTGCCTGGTTTCTATGGCAAACTAGTGTGGCTACTGGGATTAAAGGTGTATGTCATTGCTGCCTAATCAATAAGGCTGACCAGTGAGGCTATTGTACTTTTCTGATCTTCAGGCAAGCTTTATTTATTAAAATACAAATTAAATTCCAGTACAGAAGAAGGTTAAATAAAATAGCAGTATACCAGTGATGCAATCAGGGAAATGAGAAAGGGGACCTCCTTATGGAGAGAGCAAGAGATAAATACAGCAAAAGCTGTGGTGAGGAGCACCTGTAAAAGCTGTTGGCAATCGCCCGAAGTGGGCTGGTGGGTAATCAGAACAGATTCTATGAGTCCAGTCAGGGCCTGAGGGTTCTGAGAGAAAGAAGGATTATAAGTTTTCCAGTTATAAAGATCGGAGGCTGAGAAAGGCCAGTATTATAGTTGGCCTGCCACTGAGCAGAGAGGAAGCACTAGGGAGGTCCGTCTTTCCCTTGTAGATGTCTCCCCCCCTTTTCTCGTCAGAGACATAGGTGGCCTGACAGCTGCGGGCTAGACCCCCACAAGTGGTCTCAGTTGTGTCAGGGCTAGGGGCCTGATCAGGATCCCTAGCAGGTTCTTCAGGGACAGACACGAGGAGGGGGTGCTTCGACCTGAGGTAGAGGTGGTTGACGGTAGGGAGGAGGAGGATGGAAGAGCAGGAGGTCGGAGTGGGTGTCAGAGAGGAACAATGATGTCAGGGATCTCTGTTTTGGTCAATCCTGCACAGGAAAAAGAGAAGACAAGGGGCTCAGAGGGGGACAGACAGGGCTGGCACAGCCATCATCGGGGTCAGAGGGGTGGAAGATGGCCAGGGGGCTGGTATTGGGCTTTGTGTTCCTATAGGTGGGACAAATGGTTTGACCCAGGGTGGGGGGTCTCTGGACAAGCTCTCCCAGGTAACAATGTATGGAACCTGGTCTGGGTGGCCATGCAGACCGGGCTGGAAGACTTTCACCTTGACCTGTAGAATAATATCCGATTAAATATCCCGTCATGTGGCCAGCCCACTTTAAAAGTGGGCCATTCAGAGGAACAGAACGTCTGCCAGTGTTTCTTTCGGATTTCCAATGATTATGAGCTCGGTCCTCAACCTCTTTCCTATGATCTAAAGTCAGGGTCAAAGGGGTGGTCATTTGTTGTCCCATTGTACCAGATTCAAGTTCAGAAACAAACAGATACACAAAAACGAAAATACAAAAAGACAGACACAGACTCAAAATCAGGAGCCGTGCGGCAACAGATCAGCGTAAAACAGAAAGTACAAATCGAGATGGAAGCGGGTGACATGAGTCATGCTTCCTGGGGACGAGAACGACTTAGTCACTCTCAGTCGCCCAAATTGCCCGTCGAGCATCCTCCAGGGCTGGATCAGGGGTTTCTCGACATGTCTGTCTACCCGCCTGGTCCTGTTTAAATACCATCAATACGCAGGTTCAATTTTTCAAATTACTAACAAACATAAATCACAGTAACAGACAAACATTAAGGCAAGCCCGCTCTTACCTCCAACTGGGTCCGGAGTGGGTCTGGGAACAACCCGTGATCCTGGATGAGCACCCAAATGTTGGACCCTGAAGCCCACTTACTGAGGAGGGGTCGCCCAAAGAGGCCACTCTCACATTGCAGTTGTTGCAAAAGGAAGAGGAAGCTTATTGACTGACGCATCAGGGTCCCTCAGCCTCGGGAGAAGAAGGACCCAGGATGGCTGTTACAGGCGGTTTTTAAAACCAAAAACCACAAAAGCAGAGGGGAAAGTCCAGAGATTGTCGGGTTTGAGACTGGCTCGTTTAAAGGGTAACTAGCAATGATTGGTCTGAGCCATGGTGGGACAGGCGGTTGCCAGACCAGGTGAGGTAAGAGGAAACATCTGCAGGTCATCTGGACTCGATTCCAGGAACTGGGTCTTGTTCGGAGAAACCCCGCAGAGAGATGAAAAGTACCCAATGTTCCAGTGCATGTGTGGGTGATTATCAGGTTCCTGGTTCCCAGGGAGGGGCAGTTATACTGAGATTCCCCAGAGTCTTTCAATACCTATATGTTTGGGGTCATCAGACAATAAGAGCACAAAGAAAAATGAAGTTAACAGCTTTATTATTTTTTTGTATAGGAGAAGACTAAGGCAAGAAGTCTGAAAAATAGACACTGTCTTGGATATTTTATAAGGCCACTGAATCCTCCAGTTTCTCCTGTTGACCCTGTTTCAGATACTTGCCTTCCAGAAGTCCTGTGGATGTTTTCTGGTGTTGTAGGGTATCCACCAGAAAAGACTGCTTGGACAAGGGTTTAAGACAACAAAGTCTTTAATAGCTGGCCAGTGACTAGACTGGCTGTTTGGGATCCCAGAACAGACCTGAGCCTTTCTCAGGATGAGCTTTTAAGCACAAAAACCATGTTCTGAGTTGACATACTTCAGTTAACAAGGACAGCTAGCCAGAAAGCAAGGGTAATATATTTTAAAACTTTGCCAAAACAATGCACTTTGATAGATTGTTTTGTTTTCATTTTGGACTGTGATGCTGTCTTGTGCTGAGTTTTATGATCCGAATTATACCCCCTCATGCAGTCAGTTGTGCTAAGGCAGTTGTTATCAACCTTTCTAATAATGTGACCCTTTAATACAGTTCCTCAAGTTGTGGTGACTCCCTAACTATAAAATTATTTTGTTGATGCTTCATAACTATAATTTTCTACTGTTATGAATTGTAATGTAAATATCTGATATTCAGAATATCTGGTATATGACCTTCCCAAAGGGATCACAAGTCACTGGGTGAAAACCACTGTGCTAGGGTCTGTGGGTCTACTAAGTTCTGTGGTCCTGTTATACCAGGAACTAGAAGCCATCATCTCAGGAAACCTTCCTTTACTTTCCTTGTCTACATACGTGTTTCCCTAACTCTCCTTCACAACCGCCATCTCTGCAAGCCCCACTCCATCCCCACTTAAGCTTTTACACCACCAGTATGCTTCATCTACTTTAATATTATGTGTGTTTTACTATCCTATTGTCTCTCCAAACCTCTTTCTCCTCATCTCTAATGGCTCCTTGATGTAGGAGGGTCATCTGTCTATGTGTTACTTTCATTGGTTAATAAAGAAACTGCCTT
>LOEQ01007193.1:6622-18491 GCA_001685075.1 Bramus lutescens | reverse complement strand
AAGACAATTATCACATGTACTCACTCATAAGTGGTTTTTAAACATAAAGCAAAGAAAACCAGCCTACAAATCAAAATCCCAGAGAATCTAGCAACAATGAGGACTCTAAGAGAGACATACACAGATCTACATGGGAAGTAGAAAAAGACAAGATCTCCTGAGTAAATTGGGAGCGTGGAGACCTTGGGAGAGTGTTGAAGTGGGGAGGGGAGAGACAGGGAGGGGAGTAGAGAAAAATGTAGAGTTCAATAAAAATCAATTTAAAAAAAATGAAAAGGCATGCCCTGTATTTTCACCTAAAAGTATTCAATGTATTTTAAACACAACATATTTGTAACACTAAAACTTACTTTGTAGTATGCATTTTTAACCTAAAACATAATTTTTAAAATAATTTGCTGAATGCTGGTTTTTTAAAAGCATTTACAGAATATTTGTATGATCATGTGCTCATTGTAGCAGAGCTTCTGAGTTGGTCCTTAGTAAATGCCCATGTGTGAGATAAGCAGCATGGGACTGGTGTGCTGTGAAGGAGATATGCTTCTTGAATGGTTCAGCCATGCAGAATTTGTAATAAATATGAAAGCACCCCTTTCTCTTAGGTAGGAACCATTTAGGAAAGTAAAATCCTATTCTATAATTCACATTTTAACATAATCTTTGTTTCTCGTAAGTCATGTTGAAAGGTAACAGTTGTGTTAGACTTCCTTGCATGAAAACTTTACTTTGCTATTTATTTGAGGGGACAGGGGAAGGCAGGAGATGCTAACTCTTGATCCCAGCTGCTCAACCCTGTTGGGCAGGCACTATACCACTGAGCCACATTCCCCAACCCATTTGCCACTCATAAAATCCTGAATTTCTGTGTTCAAAGTGCAAAGTTGCTGTTTCTGTGCATTTCCCAGTAAGCAGAGAGTGAAAGCCACACACTGAAGTGGTTGTTGTGTGGTGCACCTGTGTGATCTTGACCTAAGTGGATGCTAACGATTTGTTTCTTGTGTTTCCGTTTCCTAATGCACAATGCTTATTAATAGGTAAACTAAGTTTGGTGTTTGTATTAGGACATTAAATTCTATAGCAAATATTTTTTTAAAAGAAAGGCAGTCTTGATATTTATTCTTCAGTCCAAGCTAGGTACTCTTAACAGACTTTGTAGCTTGAAACATTTAGTTTTTAAGACTTATAATTACTGCAATAATTTTTTGTCATTAAACTATTGAACAAAATGAATGTATTGCTTCTCTTGAGAGTATGACCTTGCTAAGTCACTTTTCTTGTGCATCTCCAGTGTGACATTTGTATGTGCAGTATTTCTGTATTTGAAGATCCAGTTGATATGCCTTGTGGACATGATTTTTGTAGAGGATGCTGGGAGTCGTGAGTATATGAACAGCTTATTCATCTCTTACTACATGCTAACACCTTTGGTTTGGTAGTGAAATTATTTGCTTTCATTGTTTAATGGTATAGATCATTTATATTGTTTTCTGAGTTACACTGAAATGTACTATGCTTTATTATAAAGAATATTTTTGTTTTTCCTCTTTGACATCAAAGAAAGTATATCTAAACAATTGTATTAGTGTTTTTATTTATATTATACATAATATAAATTTCAGATCTAATGTAAATATCAAGAATCAGTTTCCATCTTCTATCCCAAGAATTTTAAGCATTGTCGTCTCTGAATTTTTTAAAGCAAGTAGATAGCCTTGAAAATCCGTAAGAATGCAGATATTTTAAATTCTTTTTTTGTTATTCTGAACTCAAATGCCTATGCTAGAGATTGGGTGTGTATTATACTGGAAATTTTATTTTGCTTCTCATGTTTTTCTCTCATTTCCTCTATATTACCTTCCTTAGATTTATACATTCTCATTATGTGTTAACTTAATAGTTGCACTTTTTGAAAGTGCTTCTAAAACAAATGCAGTACAGTATCTTACTGTCCCTGGAGACTCACAAAACTTGAGTTGATGATTGAAGCAAAATATGTCATAAGTATCTAAGAAAATCTTTCATACTTTTTCATGGAATATTGGGTACCTACCAGTATAGGCCTCTGGAGAGCATTACATGACTGAGAAAGCAAAGACCTGGCAGGTTTCCTGTGTCTGTTTTTTTGTTTGTTTATTTTGTATTGCTTTGTTTTACAATTTTGCTGTGGTGCAATTGACTTATATCAATCTGTACATTTAAACTAAATAGTTCATAAACCAAGACATACATGTATACTATTAAACAATCACCCAATCACCATAATCAAGATAATGAATATCTCTGTTAGCTTCTCAAATTTACTCATTGGATTAGAGAGAGAGCTTAGTGAGTAAAGTGGTTGCCCAGGTATAGGAAACCAAGATCAATCCCAAAAACACACAGGAAGGTCAGGCATAATAGCATACACTTACAGTCCCAGTGCTAGAGAGGTAGAGAAGTCTGAACCTGGGGTAGGGCTCCTTGGCCAGCCTATCTAGCCTCGTTTTTAAAAACTAGCACTCTAATTCTATGACTTTGGGAGACTATCTCAAAGAAGGTGGATAATAGTGTTAGGATAACAATGGAGGTCATTTGGCCTACACACACACACACATACACACACTCCTACACTTGTATAAATATGTGCATTAAAACCTTACTGTTTTCCTTGACTCTCTCCTGCATACACCTTTCTGCGTCTCTCTCATCCACCTCCCTTCCCCCACCCACAAATAGATATAAAGCCTCCTGATCTGTATACTGGTTTCATTTGTGGTCCTTTTAGGTGTTCTGCAAGACTTCATTTGGAGGAAACAAACTGCTTTTCAAAGAGTCAAAATAAATAAGTGTACATGGTTTTGTTTTAGATGTAAACGTAGAGTAGACTTTTTAGTCCAGTAGGATCAAGTCAGTATAGCTGGCACAAATAAGCTAATTTACAGAGTCAAAACTCACAGACTAAATCAATCTTTGAGCCAATTCTAGAGCAGAAAATCTTTTCCATGTATGTAGTTTTGAAGTATTAACTATACTGTTTTGAGGAAGTGTTACCTTTATTGACCTTTATTGACCGTCCTCACATAACTAGTATCATAGGAATTAATTCCCATTCTTATCAAAGACTAGTCCGAAAAGTGTTTTAGTAAGATTTAATTCTTTGTTACTGTTTTCATTGCTACTGTATGGCTATCTAGCATTCTCCATCTGACCCAGGACAGCTCTTGTCAAATCAGACACCAGTAAAACAAATTGGGTGGTTGGCGTCAAAAAAAAAAAAAATCTTTTAAATTTAATAGGAGTCTAGCCAGAGAGACTACAGCTTAGCAAGTAATGACACTGGACCCTAAGCCTGATGGCCTGAGTTTAATTCCCCAAATCCATATTCTGGAAAGAGGAATGACTTCTGCATGTTGTCTTCTAGTCTCTATGTGCATACTGTATGTAGTATGTGTACCCCACCACCACACACAAATAAATAAATACACAAATAAAACATTCTGTCAGCAACACATAGAAAAATAAAACTTGGTTTTAATGAGGAATAGTGTGAGCATAGAACTTCCCATCTACTTTACTTTCTCCATCTCTTCATTGTCATTACGGCCAGATGCTTTGCAGATCTGCGCCAAGGACTAAAAGACACCTCACAGATACATTCTTACAAATAGTAAGGCTTAAGCCTCATGGATAATGCAGTCTTCCTAAGTCTTCCTTGATTGTTTTTCTTCCTAAAGTGCAGTGAAATTAATAGATAGTACTAACGGAAGAAGATAATAGAAAAATCAAAAGTTATTGATCATAAGATCCAGACAGTCATAATATACTTGCCTATTCTCAATTTGTTTTCTCTAGAGTTGTTAAATATAGTATAATCCACAGCTAGGAATGTATCCAAGTTGGTAGAATGCTTCATTAACATGTGAGTTTCAACCTTAGTATAAACCTGGCCTGCTGGCACATGTCTGTAGTCTCAACAGCACATATGAAGTAGAGGCAAGAGCACATTCTCAATTATATCCTAGGGTACATAAGAGCTTGTCTGAAAAAAAAATTTAATTCCATTAGACGCCAGACTTAATAAGTGTGTTTCTTACTTGTATATACATATTAAATAATAGTTATAACACCTTCCAAAACATACAGATTCTTTTTGCATATATTTTACTATCTAATCTGTGTTAGCATTAGCAGTTCTGAGAAGTACATATTAGTATGCTGATTAAAATATGGCAAAAATAAGGCTTTTATCATTAAAATAAATTGCTAAAGACTAAAATTTTTCTAGCTCAAAACCTTTTCTGAGTTAATTCAACTATTTTGCAATATGAGTTTTCCTTACTACCTCATTAGTGTACATAGAAAATAACACAGAACTCATTTTAATACTCATCTAAAGAAATATAAAGAAAAAAGTTTTTCTTTTAAAACATATGCTATATACTCTATTGCTCCTACAAAATCCTTGATTTATCTCTTGTTAATTTCCCATTTATTTAAAGGGAAAGAATATTGAGTATTTAATATGACCTTTCTAGATCACTTGGGTCTGAATTTTTTTCATGTGATAAATGTTTCAGATTTTTGAAAGTACAAAGTAAAATAAGTACAAAGTTATGTACAAAGTTATATATATAAAGTTTTATATAGAGAGATTGTATATGTTTATATATAAAGTTATATATAATATATGTGTGTATATATAAAGATATATATGCATATGTGATATATATGTGTGTGTGTGTGTATATATATATATATATATATAAAGAGAATGAAGACTGGAGAAGAAACACAGGTTCTGGTGCATGTTAAGCATATACCTTTGCACTATACACCTCTTGGTGTTATTTTAACAACACTCTCATAGAAAATTCATCAAAAAGAAAGTCTTAGGATATACAAATAACTTGAAAGTCTTAGGATATACAAATAACTTACATCCTCTCCCTTTTTTCTGTCAATTGATATTTTAACAGGTTTTTAAATCTGAAAATTCAAGAAGGTGAAGCCCATAACATTTTCTGCCCTGCGTATGAGTGCTTTCAGCTTGTGCCTGTAGATATTATAGAAAGCGTAGTTTCTAAGGAGATGGACAAACGCTACCTACAGTTTGATATTAAGGTATGGTACCAGCTTATTAAGCCTGTGTTCTATTTTTGTAAACAAAATAGTGCTATTTTCCAGAAAAAATGCACATGTGAATGGTAATATTATTAAAACTTTGAACCAAAGCAGCATTTTATAAGTATAAAAGGAAAAATGAAAGTTAACGCCCCACAAAAAGCTATTGATATTCTTTACTAATTTTCTTGTCCCTTTTTTATAACTAATTGTTGAAAGTAGCATTCAAAATACCTAGTAGCTACTCTTCCCAAATAATAGTTTATACTCCTGAGAGGAATATTTTTTAAAAATTTTAACTTAAATAATTTTTATTCCAAATAATAGTTTAATACATAAATTATAATTTTTGTCTTTTTTCTGTTCTTTTTTCGTTTAAGAGTTAATTAGAAACATGAAAATTATTCTTTTTGTGTATATAACTTAACTTTTATTTTAATTACTTTATTTGATTTTTCTTACTCTAAATACTATTATGTAATCTTAAAAACATTAGGCCCTACCTCTTCAATGTAGAAAGTATTATGATACTGATTTTTATGTATTTATCAAAATGGCATTTAGAAATTTAGTATTAAAATATAACATAATTATACACAAGTTTCTGCTTACATATAATCAAAAAGTAGCTTAATATGAACCAAATCGTTCTTATGTTAAACACCTTTTTGCAGATAATTGCATTTTTACTTTGTTATCATGTACCTACCTTTTAGATTAAAGAAAAACTGTTTTTTAAAACCATTCTATTTCTAGGGTAAATGCCATATTTTTGCTTTTGAAGTATTTCTAGTTCTGGTTTTAGTATTTTTTAAAGCTAAACTCCTGTGTTTGATTTCATTCTTTTGTTTGCTTTTAATCACTGTGGAGATACATTCTGTTTTAGAATTTTTAGCTGAAATAGTTTCTTTTGTTTTCTAATTATTATGGTTTTTAAACAGGCCTTTGTTGAAAATAATCCTGCCATTAAATGGTGTCCAACTGCAGGCTGTGAAAGAGCAGTCAGACTGACAAAGCAGGGGTCAAATCCCTCTGGGTCTGACACACTCAGCTTCCCCTTGCTAAGAGCCCCTGCTGTGGACTGCGGGAAAGGACACCTCTTCTGCTGGTTAGTATAAGACAAGCCAGAGCCACCACACTGCACCATGTGCTCACAGTTTGTAAAGATTTGGAACTTTGAATCTGGTGTTTAAGTTGTCGTATGCTTGATACTATTCGTAGTAATTTAGGAATGTGTAATAAACAGTTCATAACTATTGTGGGCTTGATGTCTGCACCATGCCAACTCTTTTAAATGTGATTATGTATTTTAGTTGAATCATTATCCCGATGCTCTGAATTAAATACTGTTTTATCCACGGAAGGAAGCTCAGTCATGGAGACATTTCTTAATGTTGTACAGCTAGGAAATGACAGAAATGAAAGTGGAGACCCTGTTGATTCCAGAGCCCATTTACTTCACCCATAACAACAAAAGTGGTGGTCATAGATTAGGAAATTATTCGTGTCTTCATAAACTATAAGCCTTTGGCAGCCATTCTAAGCCGGGGGTGTTTAGGGTTTGCAATCTTTTCCAGATTTCCATCCTGGACTTAAAACATGCATGTTTTTTTTTGAAGAGGCTCTCCCAAAATGAATTCTCAGGTAACTGTAAAACATGATTCTAGTTAAGAACTTATGACTAGCCAGGCATGGTGGCGCATGTTTTAATCCCAGCATCGGGAGGCAGAGGCAGGTGAATCTGTAAGTTCGAGGCCAGCATGGTCTGAAAACATGACTGCCAAAGATAAACAGAGAAACCCTGTCTAGAAAAACCAAACCCAAAACAAACAAAATAAACAAAAAAACTTATAACAACACATAGCTTCTCTTTTACTTAGCTTCTAGTGATGTTGGTTGTTTTTACTTTCTACTCTTTTTTGGCTCTTTCATGGGCCTACCACCCAGTTCCCAAGTAATCACACACAGAGACTCTCTTATGAATGCCTGGCCTTATCTTGGCTTATTTCTAGCCATCTTTTCTTAATTTAAATTATTCCATCTACTTTTTTGCCTCTGGGCTTTTACATTTCTCTATTTATTACCTTCTTTATTTCTTACTCCCTGGCTTGCTGTGTAGCTTGATGCTGGCCCCTGGAGTCCTTCTCCTTTTCCTGCTCCTCATCTTCCAGATTTCTCCTCCTATTTATTTTCTTAGCCTGCCAGCCCTACCTATCCTTTCTCTTCTTGCCTTGCTATTGGCCATTCAGCTCAATTAATAGTTTTATTTAGTTAGATGATCCAAAAAAGAATTCTACCCTTTGTCTATTTCCAGAATTAATCACATTTTAAAATTTATTTACTAGTGAGTATGTATTATGTATGGATACATGAGTGTCCTAGTGCACATATGAAGTCAGAGGACAATTCTTTCCTTGCACCATCTGAGTTCCAGGGTTCAAATTCAGGTTGTCAGACTTGGTAGCAAGCACCTTCACCTACTGAACTTAAATACCCTTGACATTTTAAGATTAAAATTCCAGTTTTCAAGTCAGAGTCTAGTCATAGCATTGGCAATCATAAAATGGCAAAGTAATGGAGCTATCTCTATATCATCTTTGTCTGTTTCCTGCCTTTTCTATAAAAATACCATGTTGGAGATCAGAGGCCATCTAATTACTATGTATACCTAGTTTTAAAAATAAAATTTTATTGGAACACAATTGTGCCCTTCCATGCAAGTTTATTTATTATCTGTGTCTGTTTTGCAATTGTAACAGCAGAATTGAGTTCTAGCCATTGGTATACAGTTACTTAAAATGGTTACTGTTTCATCTTTTACGGAAATAGTTTACTTACTAGAGTTTGGGTATAGTAATTAAGAAAACAATACCATATTACTACTTTTCTGGCTAAATCAGACTGAACAAATTAACATACCAACAAAATTCTTAGCAATAAGTTCTGTTCACATGTATTAAAGGTAATTTTTCAAAACATTTAAAAGAAAAATTGCCAGTCTCTACGCTTTTACAATTTTTTTATTATTTACCATGTTACTGACTCAACCTCACTAATACAAAAGATAAATTGAACTATAGCAAGAAAAATAACTTAATAAATGCAAATGAGCATTATTTTCTACAGAAAAATGGAATTTAGATGGGTATCAACCAACTTTACTGAGAACTATGGGTGTTAAATAATAAAAAAGATTTTTATTATTTTTCTTTTAAGTCACTATGATATCTCTTAAAAAAACTAAGCTCTTGTCCACAAAGGCACCCATCGTATCCTCCCTATGCTTCTAGAAAGATACCATTTGTATACCATTCCTGGGAAAATTCAGAAAACTTATCATGGAAATCATTTTGCGAGCACTTTGCTTCAATTGAGGAATCCTGGTTCTAAGATGCTAGGTTTTAAAGTGGAAACACTACAAAGAAGGAAAACAAGTGCCTAGAAAACATTTAAATATAACATTTTCAGAGAGATAAAAGATTCTAAAGATAAAGTTTTGAAGGATAAATAGAACCTCTGACTAGATTTACCCAAAGTTTTGTGATTTCCACGGTCTTGATTCTACTCGATTTCTCGTTGTGCCTTGTAGGTGAAACATTACTTCCTTCTATTCTGCATTCTCTTTATGCTCCATGTAATAAGCTTGTTTTGATCTAGAACAAATAAACTATTTTTTGAGGGTAAGTCATACTTTAAAACCACACACGCGCGCCTGTATGCATATACGTGCGTGCACACATACATAGCTGTAATGGTAAATTTGCCCACCTTTGGAGAAATGTACCAGTTTACTCTTTCTGTTGACTAAAAATATCAGGCTAGCAATAATCAAGATCCATTGGAGGTGGTTTTCCAGGACCTCAGGCTCTGGTTTGAATTCCATTCCAGTCTGGGATCTGTGAAAGACTACATTGACTTTAGTCACATTTGACCGTCATTTGTTCTCTTGCTTATGCAGAAGTACAACAGAGAACTTCATACATTGAAACATTTTCTGTGCATAGGTCTGAGGGGAATTGACTTAAATGAAATGAGATTAGATTTTATGTAGAACAAACTCAAATTATAAGTTATTTAGTTTAATCTAGTTGCCTTTCAATTTTGATACTCATTCAAGTATATGATTGCTACATAGTTTTCTGGACTTTCTATATTGCCTGTCCCAGCACTGTGAGCATTAATATACAATCCTTTTTTTTCATTCTTTGTTTCTTGGTAATATGGAATAAATGTTTTGAACTTGTAATCAGAAATTCTGAGTCAGAATGACCACATCTGATGCTATTATCTTATTCCAACAAGAAACAAAATCTCTTATGAAAGGAAATTGTACAAGAGAGAACTTTACAAAGTAAAGACTGAGTGGCTTTGCCCTTTTCTTTTTCCCCAACAGTTATTAAACCATCTTCTGTGTGTGTGCATTTATGCACTTGTGCCCGTCTCTGTGTGTACAGAGCTTGCCGACAATTTCTTCTGTTGCTCTCTACCTTTTTTTTTAAAACATGCATTTATTCTTATTTTATGTATATGTGTATGTGCGCTATATGTATACTCTGTTTCTGGGGAGTTCAGAAGAATGTAATCAGGTTCCTCCTAATGTGGCTGCTGGGAATTGTACCCGGGTCCACTAAAGAATAGTAAGCACTCTTATCCACCAAACCATCTGTCCTGTCCTCTATGATGAGTTTTGAGACAGGATCTCTCACTGAACCAGGAGCTCACCTGTTTAGACTGCAACCCCATAATCCTCCTGTCTCCATCTTCCAGCATTGCTATTACAGTTGTGCATCTCCTCGCCTGGCTTTTACTTGGGTACTAGGGATCTGAATTTGTAAATAGAGGCACAGCTTTCTTTTTGTCCCAACCACCCAGTCCCAAATAAACACACAAAAGCTTATATTAATTACAGAATGCTCAGCCAAAGCTCAGACTTATTACTAACTAGCTCTTACAATGTAAATTAACCCATTTGTATTAATCTGTATTTTGCCACATAGCTTTACCTGTCCTCTAGCATCTTGCTTCCTTGCAGCTGGCTCCTCTCTCTCTGACTCTGCCCTGCTTCCTCTCTGTATTTTCAGTTGGCTTTCCCACATTACTCTAGGCCAAATCAGCTTTATTCCCAGCCAATGAGAGTAATATATATTCACAAAGCACAGAAGGATTATCCCACAGCATGAGCTCAGTTCCTCATGGCTTGTGCAGCAAGCACTTTACCTACTGAACCTCAGAAAGTTCTCCAATGATGACCAAAGAACAAAAACCACAAAATGTTTGAACCTAGAATGCTTTCTCCCCTTAACCTATTTAAATAATTTTTGTTATTTGAAGTGAAATCAGTCACCGCTAGGTGGTGTCCACAAACTGGAAGTCAATGACTTTAACTGGTGACTGGTCCCCCTGTTTTCCATTTATAGCTTGCATATACTACTGAGTAACTTCTTTGCCCTCTGAATTAGCACAGAGTCTGTCTTGCCTTAGACGAAGCATTTAAAGATTCTTTGTCAGAAATATTTCTTGGCCACCAGCATCCATATCTATCAAATCCAGAGCTAAGATTTAACATGGTATACTAATCATCTTGTCTTGCTCCAGAATGGCCTTAACTCAAATGACAGGTTTTTGCACTTGAATCTGGGAACTCACTTGGAAGGCTCTCCTGTGAGTCAGTAGACAATTAAACCTACCTTAGAATAATTTTCTCAAGTTTACTGGAAAGGGCTGGAAGATATAGCTGAGTGGTAGGTCATTTAACTACTATGCAGGAGGTTCTAGGTTCCACCCACAATACCAACAAAACAAAGATGAGGTGTCACTGGAAAGATACTCTAAATAATAATGCGGTGGTATTTTTTAACATTGTACAACAATGGATATTTGTTTACTGAAATTGCAGACACGTGCTATCATACCTAGGACCGTGAATCCTAATTATAGTAAATAACAGTTATGGCTCATCTTTCTCGCTGGAGACATCCTAGTCAGAGAGACTATTTAAAAATCCTCCAATTAAAATAAAGTTATCCTTTTGGGGTAATAAAATAATTACATATAATTCAGTTGTATAATCCGTCCCCTAAGTTAGTAGCTCCACATATGGAAAGAATGGCTTTTCCTGATTGACAGTATCTGACTATGAAAGTGTCCTGGTGACTAGTAGCATTTTCCAGGTCTTTACAATCTGGAAGTAATGATTTGGTGTTCTTTATTCAGCAAATCTCAGTCATTGCTAAAATATTGTAAATACTCTTTACAGACAGCATATTCAAACACTGCTTGAAAGTTCAATTTATTGAATTCCAGTAAAGTACATAATGATATTCTAAGAGTCTGCATTTGAGCCTTAACTCTGCCTCACAGTGTGGTTCAGTGATAAACAAGCAGCCACTGTTACAGTGGTTCTCAACCCTCCTAACGCACAACCCCTTAATACAATTTCAGGTACTCCACATGGGCGGACTTGCCTGGAGACAGATAAAAGAGCACTGTCTCAATTCCTAAAACCATCAGAAATGTGTTTTCTGATGGTCTTTGGTGACTCCTGGGAAAGAGTTGTTACAAATTTAAGTTCAGCGGCTAGAGAGATGGCTCCTTGGGAAAGTGTTTGTTTGCTTCACAAGCATGAGAACCTCTGTTCAGATACCCAACACCAAATAAAAAGCCAAAAGTGGTGGTGTACACCTGTAAACCAGCACTGGGCAAGCCAACAAAGGAGGATTCTGGGACTTGCTAGCCAGCTAGTCTTGCTTCAGTGAGAGATCCTGCCTCA
>LOEQ01007192.1:44787-56358 GCA_001685075.1 Bramus lutescens | reverse complement strand
ATGTGAGAAGAATAGCAGTGAGGCAAGAGCTCTGAAGACAAAAGGCTGTAGGAATGAATAGAAGAGAAGTAGGGAACGATTATCTGAACTTCCATTTACATTGAACAAGAAGAATAGTTACATCTAGATACAACCATGTGTATGTCCAAATGCAGAGAGAATATAAACACATATACGTCTGGATTGTGACATGAATGGTATTTCTGAAAGTTACAGAGATGTGGGCAATGACTTCAAGCCAGATAAGATAGAGGAGGATACAGGAGGTAATAAATTGATATCTCCCAAATGACATGCAGTAAAGGTGTATCACAGTACATTTCTATTGATTTTGAAATAACAACTGTGATTATAAGCTGTGTATAAATTATTTTGCATTATCATTTTTCATAAGTTTCTATCAAAATAATTACTAGTTTGGGAGGGCAATAGTTTGAACAGGAAGGACCTGTCATATTTATTTTACATACAATCTGTATTTAGATATATTTATACATATCTATGCTTTTAAAATACAAGACTTCATTAGAAATTGAGTCTTTTGAAGGCATTTATTAGTGTTTTGATTTCTGATATAGGAGTGAAATGGAGTAAGATTCTGTTTGTAACTAAAAAGTTTAAGTAACTGGTGTTTGTACTATAAACTGAGAGTACCCAAACAGTTAGTTTATCAAAAAGAGTCACAAGGAGCAGTTTGTTCAACCCTAGCAATGGCAAAACACAACAAGAAAAAGGTGTTTTCAGCATTAAAAAGAAAGCAAGTTACAAAAAGTGGAATATATCTTACTGGTAGAGCATATTCTGGCATGCCAAGGTCCTGGCCTGAATCAGCAATGCAGAAGAGGAGAAAGGGGACATCAACAACAACAGCAACAAAGCTAACTCTAGATCAATCTAAACAACATTAAATAAACTCTACTAAGACAAAAAAGATCCAGTAATAAACCAAATTCATGTCAAAGCAAACAAAATAAAAAACAAAAACTCCAAAATTGAAAAAGTCTCTAAAAACTTGGAAAAAACATGGCTTCAAGCTAGGCTTGGTGGCAAATGTGTACCCCCACTTATTCAGAAGCATGAGCCTGGGGTTTACAAGCTGCAGTTGGTCTGGGTACAGAGCTTGTTCAAAGTCAGCTTAGGCAACTTATAGAAGCCCTGCCTCAAAAATAAAAAGATTTTTTTTTAAAAAGGGCTGGATTATATTTCAGTGCTTGGTAAACTATTTAATGTGTCCAAGAGCCCCAGCAGTAAAGCAAAAGAGGGACAAAAATAAAAATGAGCACATGGCCTTCATATTCCCTGCTTTTATTAAATATAAGGCATAAAAACAGCTTGAAAATTCAGTGCTAGGGAAAAGAACACTAGAAGCAGAATCAGATATCCCACAAATATCAAATTTAACTCTCAGGATTTCAAACAATTACTATGAAACATTTAAGGAAAGAACTGACAGAGTGATTACAAAAAAAAGTGTTGAAGCTCTGGTAGCAGCCATCTTTTTCAATGAATTGTTATGGCATGCATACATGTATGCAGATATATGCATCCATATTCCTAAGTATGACCTGGTTGGTTTGTATAATTTTACATGTATCTTGCTCTCAGGACTGACCATTAGGTAGTAGATAATCAATCAGCCTGATCTTCCACTCTCACTAATCCTTAGCTGCCTATATTTCTTGGTGTAGGGTTGAGGCCTCCTGTGCTTTTCCTTATCCACTTTGGCTTGTTTGTTGACATCATCCTTGTTCAGCTCACATGTAGGCAGTCATACTGGTGAGACTTTGTGAGTATAGTTTCCAATATTAGGAAAAGAAGCAGTCTCAGAGCAAACTCTCCGATATACTGGCCCCCTCTTCTGTAATGTTTCCTGAGCCTTAAGGGTACCAGCGTTTTGTAGATGTGTACCTTTAGTCTGGGCTCTATGAATCTGCATTTTGATTTTGTTGTAGTTTTCAAAAATTTAAACATTTGCCCTTATACTCACAAGTAAGTGCAGCCTTCTGTCTTCATCAAGGAAACTTATCTTTGCAACAGATGAGGACCCTTATGAAACTTATGCTTTTAAAAACCAAGTTCATAAGAAGGAGTCCCAATCCTGTATAAAAATAGTTGTCATAACAAGATTAAGAAATGTACCAGGGAAAGTCCAAGTGAGAAAAAGGGGAATGATAGGTATTTATAGAGAAAAAAAAGGTTTTGGAAGACACCAACCTAACCCATACCTTGTCTGCTGACTTCCAGAAAAAATTGAAACATAATAATTAATTTATTCTATTTGAGCCACTTGCCTATGAAATAGCAACACTGGGCAAACTAATACACATGGCAAGAGTTTATCTTTACCTAATAAATGAAAGTAGAGGCATTGTAAGCCTGTGTTCTACAGTTCTAGTGTTCAAGGGTAGCTTAAGACAAAGATAAAGGGAGAAACAAGGACCCCACACAAGGTCCATGATTTCTATTTTGACTCAAAATTGTATTTGAACACATCATTCAATGGAGTTGATAAAGATGTGTTTCGACCTGAGGAAATATCATTAAGGTTTTCTATTGGGTCCTCATCCTTAGTATTCTTTGCTTTTATTTTCTTTTAAATAAAATACAAGGCTTTAGAGTAGGAAGATATTGAATATTTGAACAGGGGTCTAAAATATAGACAAACTGTGTTGTGTGGAAGAGAAGGAAATTACTGCATAGCTCAGCAAACATTTTTGTGACAGTTACTGATGTCCAGTGTACCGCTTAGATTTTTAGGAAAATCAAAGATTAGGTGGCTTTCCATTTGCTGTTTTTGATCTTCAAAGGCCCTTTGAGCTGTGTATTATACAATAGAATACTCCCTTTGACATTTAAAACTTTGTTCTGTCAGTCAGTATTTGCAACCAACATATAAACTCATAGTATAATCAAAGAAAAGAAAATATTAAAAGGAAAATGTGGTGGAAAGCAAAGCACTGAAACCTGGCTATCAAAAAAAATCTGCATACAGGGAAAGACCTGGAAGGATCCTTCAACAGCAAGATAATCAAAAGTCAAAATGAACTCCCTGAAGCTGTTGGTTGAAAACAGAGATCTTCTACTTTCTAGAGTCAGAGAGAAAGGCAGGAGTGGTGTCTGAATTTTATAGTAAATTAGTGTTATACATTTGCTTAAGAAAAAAAATCTCTAAAGGCATTAACTTACCAGCTACCTGGAGAGTATAGTAAAATAAAGTCTAGAAAGTGAGCTCTCCAAATCTAATATTTGAAGATATCCCTGGCAATAAAAGCCAAATAGGAGTATCATATGGTCTCTTGTTACTCTGTGTACTATTCTTCAAATCTGCATGCTTATTCTTTACCAGAAGTACATTCATGAAAATAGAATGAAGCTTTTTAGAAGCAAATGTTCTAGGCTAACTGAAGGACTGAACAACCTGGGCCTTATGGAAAGCTTAGATCTTGCCAGGTTGTTCCATACCTATTCGTGTTTAAAAGAACTTGACAGAATGAAAAGCAGAACATTCTCTGTCCTCAAAGATGCATTTTGCTTTGTACTGATCTGCAACCATCCATAAAAGCCTTGTTGAAAGCAGACAGCTCTACCAGTGGCCTTTGTATGGAGCACAGCATAAGCCTTCATCCAGTCCACTCTGAACGGGATCAGAGTGATTCCCTGAAAGTGGACATATGAAACAGACCATCAGAGCTCTGAATCACTATTGTAGTGCATGTTCAGCTTTGTCTCTAAACCAGTCCTATTACTAGTTTATCACTGAAATCAAATGCACAATAAGGAATAAAATAAAAGCTTGACTTATTTAGACAAAGACTTGGAAAAGAAACTGTACTGTCAAATCTCCAAATTTAACAGTAGTTGGACTAGAGAGTAGGAAGAACAAAATTTTTCATTTCTATGTTGCTTCAATGTTTATAGATTCTTTCAATGACTCGTCTTTGGAAGGAGTAGTGCATTCTCTATTCATAGATGATGAACCTAAGACTCAAAAGCACAAAACTAATTGCCCACAGCACTCATTTAGTGGATATTTCAAAGCTATTTTAAATTATATAATTAAATATTTTATCAAATACAAGTTTTTCAAGTTGATCTATCTACTGAAGAGCACAAAAATATTCAAAATATGTGTCCAAGACATATATAAATAATATTTGTAGATAAACAATGTGCTCCAAAAATATTTCCAAGAATGCAAGGTATCTTTTTCTATGTATATATATATGTCATTAATTTTCTGCATAATTTTTTTCTGATAGACTACAAGAAAGAAAATCTTACCCTTGTCTCTTCCTAAACTGGCATATAACATATGCCAATGGAATCATCCTATGAGATTCTCTTCAGGCAGTAGTATAAAGAGGTGAGGTGTCCTTGACACTGTGTCCTGGCTTGGGCACTGTAGGACTCAAGAAAGTAGAGGAGGTTGAGAAATGAAGTATGACATTGTATTATAGTTAACTTTTGGCTGGACTGTATAAGTCCAGCAACATGGGAGATAGTAAAAAGTAAAATAAAATTCACTTGTCCATTAATACAGCAGTGAGTCACAGCCCAATTGTGGCGTGAATTATCTCTAGGGATAGAGAGAGAAAAATAGAGTGTGCATTCTGAATTCCCATTGGGTTGCTTGAAAAAGAAACCAAGAACATTGATGTAGAGGACAGGAATTGTTAAAATGCTGCATTTGGAAATAGAAAAAAATGTTGGAGGAGGCTGCTTGTTTATTCCTGACTTCTCAGCCCCAAAATAATCAAACAGAAACTGGATTAATTAAATCACTGCTTGGCCCATTAGCTCTAGTTTCGTATTGGCTAACTCTTACATATTAATTTAACCCATTTCTGTTAATCTATGTATCACTACATATCTGTGACTTACTGGGTAAAGTTCTGGTGTCTGTCTCTAGCGGCTACATGGCTTCTCTAACTCCTCCCGTGCTATAGGCCAAGCCAATTTCTTTACTCTTTATCCAATAAAAGCAACACATAGACATAAGGACCTCCCACACTAAAAAAAAAAAATACAAAGGTCAAAAAACATTGCGGAGGAGCAGAATTCAGTCCATTATTAAGGGGCAAAATCAAGGTCACAAAATGAAAGCTCTAACCTGATCTTTATAACAAACAATATATATATAATTTGAAATCAAACATCACAAGACATGAACAATGCTTACAATAGAATGATTTCCTTTTAGTTTTGATTATGGTAAGGTTTCTGAAATTTGTGATAGTATACATGTGGTTGTAACTTTTGAAGTTGTTATGATATTGGTTAGATAATTATGCATAGCTTGTGGAAGTGTGATAGATTACACTAAATTAGCTTTGGCAGCACACTAAATGTATTGTTCAGCATTTGTTCTGTGTTTTCTTCAATAAACTCTAAACTCACTGAGAGTAGAGACAGGATGACATACAACTAGATACTCAGTTCCTTAATGCAGATGTACAATCAGCATAGTAACTCTCCATAATCACTTCAAGCAATGTACAGATGAAAAAAATACACATATACTAAGCTAACAGGAGCAGGCAACATAGGTCAGTTGGGTAAAGGGCTTACCGTGTAAGTCTGACAACCAAAGTTTGATTTCTAAAATCTACATGAAATTGGAAGGAGAGAATCAGCTCCACAATGTCATTGCCTGACCTCCACACACCTAAACACATGTGAGGCGTGCACACGCACATAATAATGAAACGAATAAATCTTTTTAAAGGTTATTAAATAGCCTAGCTAATGTCCCTCATTTAATAAGTGGTGGACCATATTGTGTTGATTTTAAATTGAAACTGGTGTTAAATGATGTCTGAAGAAAGAAAAGAGACAGGAAAATCCATGCAAAGAGAAAACATTGAAATATAAAATATAAATCAAATAAGTAGAATATAAAATAAAATAAACATAATCAATTACCCCTAAAATACATATAGAACATATGTACATCTTAAAACACATGACCTCATTACTATATCCACATAATAGCTGAATTAATAACAATTAAGAAAAATTTTAAAGACATTAGAAGATGCTTTTAAGTTAAAACCAGGCCATATCCAATTTGCATCTCCTATAATATTTTATTAAACTTAATCCTCTGTCTTTTTTAATGACATCCCGGGTTGTTGTTTTTTTTAAGATACAGAAACGCATCTTTTCCTTTTGACACGCTCTTTCATTTGCCAGCAGCATCCCAGGAGAACATGAATAAAATAACAATCAGAACAGGCTTAGCAGCTGTGAAAGAATGGATAAATCACAAGGGAGAGGCTTCTCGCTGTAATACATCAGCAAAACTCTTGAATGTAAGTGCCGTCAAAGAAAGAAAAGTGCAGCATTTTTAATAATTAAAAGTTATACCATTAGTTATATCTCTAGAGCTTTGTACCACTTGATTATTTTGATATCTTTAATTAAAGAGTATATATACCCATAGGTAAGTCCAGGGGGTATTCTCAGAAAGTAGGGCAAGCTCACATTAACTGAGTGTTAACAAAGTCCTTGGTTTCTTCTCCGGGGCTAAAAAGGATTTATCAAGTCACTCAGCAGTGTAGATCTGAATAAAAGCACCCCAACACATGTTATTACCTAAAGCCAGCTGTTGTTTAAGTTCACAGCTCTAGTCTTGCAAATAAATATGATATATAAAGTTTGAGTTGGAAAATCCAAGTTTCTCATCCATTGAGAGTTTTTCTGCCATAAGACTTATGAAATCTGCTCCAATAAGAGAGTAGAACTGATCTCCTCCAAGTCACGAATCACATTAGCACTATAAATAGACAGATGGTAACTAATTACTAGGTTGCCATTGTGTATGATTGTTAGTTAGAAAGTTAGCTGTGGGGGTGGTGATATGCTATAGTTGGGAATCAAATGCAGGCCCTTTCACACAGGGCTAAGTTTTCTTCTCTGAACTACAGTCTTGACTCATATTTAGCAAGTAAAGCCTTCCATTATAAAACAAGTATCACTGAGGCTCAGAATACAAATTTGCATAAAATATGTTTTTCCCCATTTCCTATTTTAGTTAGTCTTTCAACCTTTATTTAGAACTTGAAACTCATCAGTCCCTCTATGTAACACAAAACAAAATGTTTGAAGGAATTTGACCGTTATCAAATTCTAAAAGCTCTGAGAAAATGAGATGAATAAAAGTAATTTTCTCATAAATCCATTTAGGAGAGAGCAATTGGGGTTAATTAAACTGATATTCAATATACTCTTCTGAGCTCAGAGTATAAATAAAGATGCATGGAAAGCTCTTGATCACAAGAAACTCATTGTCTTTGGGAAACATGGATCCATGAATAAACATTGCAGTGCTGTGGGGCAAGTACATCGATGGTGACAAACACATGTGTAAGATACCTGGTGTGTCCAGAAGAAGATCCAGAAACTACCCTTGCACTGAGGTCTGGAATATGCATATGTGTTAAGTGGAAAAAATGGTGAGGGTAGAGTCATGTGTGGAAGACATGCCAGAAATAAGAGGTAATGTGAACAAAACCAGTGGACTAAGAATATATGGTATGGATTATGAGATGACTCTAAATCAAAGGTTATAAATGATAAAGAGAAGAGGGAAGAGTTGCGGGGCTACAATGCTAGGCGGAGAATAGCTGTGGCTCCCAGAAAAGATTTGCCAAATGAGGAACAAATAGTCACAGGAGAATAAAGTAACAGTATATGGGGTGGGGATTGGAAGGGCTTGTTAAAGAAGAAAATACAGGAAGAGCTAATTAATACTAATGGCATTGCAAAAGAAAGGCATATGAAATCCTGCTACTGCACAAGTTGCCTAAAATATACACAATGAAAAATAGGAGGAGGAAACTATCAGATCAGGAGAACTATTTAACAGAAAGAATAGCAAGTCAGAGTAGGGGGAACAGGGGAAAATAACAGAGTCAAATATGAATACAACATAATTTGAGAATGAAAATGCCACTATTAAATTCATAATTCAAATCTATAAGCCTATGGGGGCAATTCTTATCCAAACCGCCACAGTATATGCTAACTAAAGTGATTATGATTATGATTACAAAAAGGAGAAAAATCTCACAAAGAAAACAGAGAAGGAGTCGATAGAGAAACATGGGGAAAACAGTAGACAGCGGCGTTATAACAGTAAAAAAAAAATCATTTTGTTTGGTTGTTTGAGAAGTCAAGAGGGGATCCACAGTAGAAAAATGAAGTATAGTCATCTAATAAGCCAATTACTGAAAGACGTTCAATTAGAACTCTAATTAGGAAACCAGTACAGCCTTAAATAAAAGTGGTTTCATTTGAACAGTAACTGAAGAAGTTGAAATGCTGTGGATTATGGAGCAAACAAGGGGTGAGAGGGAGCCAGTGATGGGAAACATTCAGAGATGCTGGTGCCAGAGAGGAGAGCTATTGGGTGGCCTGAACCGAGGCCAACTGAAGGAGAGAGAGGGAAAAAAAGCTAAACATAGAGGAAAGAGTCCTGGGAAATGTTTAAAAGGGCATTGTCCAAGGGAAGGTATGAGACAACGAAGTCTACACAGCAGAAGAACTGAAGGACAACCACACGTTCACGTATGGTATTAGGAGCCATGAAATTATCTCATAAAGGCACACATCTTCGAGTTAAGTAGAATGGAGCTTAAAGCTTTAATTTGTTAATGAAGAGATGGCAGAAGCAAAAGGATTAAGCTGATGGCATAAGATGATTTTGTCTTGTTTGAGTTATTTATTCCTTATAGAACAAGGTAATAGGCTGACACAATAAATTTGTGTTAACAGTTTCAAGAAACATCTGGAAAATTAGCCTGTCTACTCACACAGATACGCTTTACCCTGAGGGTCTGAATATGCAGCTTATTTTGCTGAAAAACATTCATCAAATCATGTGATTAATGTGCCCTTCATAACTAGCTCTTCCTCAAGGCCTGGGTCACCCACAGCCATTGCCTGTATTAAAGCTTGACATGTTGTCAGTAAGTCTCATAATGAAGAACACCAGGTTCTCCCTCCTCAAGGGTACTGTTAGAAAGAACATCCTATTCTTGTTTAATTAACATTGATTTTCTTCAAACTGGCCATTACCCTTGGGTCTTAACTTTTTTTTTTTGTAATTCCTTGAATTGGGGAAAATGTATCATTTGGTCTTATAAAAGGTACACTCCTAATGCTTTTGATTAATTGGAGACTTTGCAACTTGTTTATATTTCATTCATTTGGTGCTTGGATCACAGCATATTTTTTCTCATTATCTAAAAATGTTGATGTGTACTACTAAACCCCTAACAAGGACAAGGATACATTATCACTCAAATCTGAATATTGTCAAACCAGTAGGTCCATGTCTTATGTTTTAATCTTTCTGGGGCTCTTAAATGAAGGTAACCAGAGTAACAGTCAAACATAGAAAACTCAAGTTGTTGACAGGCCATCTCATAACACTACAGTGCACAACAGCAGGTGGTGGGGTGCCTCAATTCCTTAACACATTATAAATTTAAATTTCCAAAGACTCTGCAACAGTGAGGATGCCCTGGTGTTCTATTCTGAGTCAAAACTGCTCTGGACTCTCACACCAATAGGAAAATATGTCTGCAGAACCTGACTATTTCGTCCAAAACTGTATAGTCCCAAGTTCTCCAACTGGTAAATCTTGCACCCACTCTGCTGACAAAGAACAATTCTTTTTCCGTTTTGTGGTTTCACAACAAAAATATTTTGGATATTTTCAAGGATGTATATACATACAAGCTGGGCAGTTATTTGGACCACTGTGGCTGCAACTTAGGGTACTCCTATCCAGGAACACTCACTATCCGCTTATCATCCTTGCATCATTAGAGCTGCAGTCCTTCTGGCCCAAAAATTGTCTTGCTATGCTGTGCCAGGCCACTCCCTCTTGCTTGCTGAGCTCTGTTGATAGCTGTTGTAGGAGCTAGGTAGTATTATATTGCCTGAGCAATTGGTCAAATAGTTTATAACTAATATAAGCCTCTATGTGTTTATTTGGGACTGAACAGCTGTGGGACCAGGCAGGACAGAAACTTCCATCTGCAAAGGAAATCCATCATACTTACACTAACTGGATTTTTAAATATTTTTCACAAGTAGTCAGTATTCACAATTGGATGAACTGGTCTATTTTATTTAAACTAATTGGAATCAACACCTGAAACCAAAAATTTGAAGACCTTGACAGAGAAGCAAAGTATTCAAAAGTAGTATGAGATGCTATACCAAAGAAACCAAGAATTTTTTTTAAAAAAAGGTAAGAATTAAAAGAAAATACAAAAGATTGTAATTACTATAAGGCTATGCCCACCACTAGGGGCGAGAAAAGTAAAATCCCATTCCTAAGAGGAAAACTTTAGCCATGAAATTTATCTTTCATATAGCCATCTCCACATCCATAGCTGTGATTTAGTCCATGAACAGGTAGGCTCTCATATCCCTGAGATCACACTCTTCTGGATGACTATTGTTTACTTCAGGCCTGGGAATAAGTAGAGTTCAGAAATCCATTTGCACATGTGTTCTATGACTGCCAGCTTTGCAAAGATCAAATTACCACTGCGAAAAAGACAGGGTAGCATACCAAAGCATAAGGTAATGGTGGTCATTCTTCCACTCCTGATCCTTGTACCATAAAATGGTTCTAAGAAACAATTAGCCTAAGTAAATTATAGTGCTATTTTCCTCTGGAAATTCTGTCAATTACCTATCAAAATTCTAGGCTGAATCTAAAAATTCATCCTTGCATGGTAGTTTTGCATTGACAGCTGACCCTATTTGCTCACTTGAGTTTGCTCATCATTCATTTATATTAACAAGCCTTACTTGGTAAAGGAGAGTGGATACTAGTAAGCAAGTACGAATCTGCCTTTAATTTACTAGCAGTTATCTCCAGACACTGCCCATGGGAAATTAACAGCAAGGGGCATGTGTATATTTCCAATTTATCAAACTTTAGTTTCAATTCATTTATGTAGACTTCAGCCGATGCTGGAATCCATGCAAAGCAAAATGGGAAAAAGAACTGGCAGCCTGAGAACACACGGTTTGTACATGATCTACCAAGAAATGGGCCATACTTCCTCCCTTTTAGTACTTTTTCTCCCAGAAATGGAAACGATTAAATATATTCCTCTGGGGTCTGGACAGATGACTTGACAGAGTGTTTGTTGCTTTTGTAGAGGGCCCAAGTTTAGTTTCCAGCAAACACACCACATGGCTCATGACTGTCTGTAGCTCCAGTTCCAGGGGAACCAGCACCCTATTCTGGACTCCACAGTCCCTTCAAATGGGATTTGGTATCCTCAGTGTCAACAAGGACACATCATGTTGATGGCAGACACCCTCAATTTGGTTTAACAAAGTATATAGCATTGACCTCTTTGCTATCCTTCTCTTCAAGCATAACCCAGGTTAACAATTTCAGGACATTCTGAAAATGTTCTGACCAACCTTCCAAGCATTGAAGCATATAAAAAAAAAAAACAATTAAACGGCAGCTGTTGAAATCAAGAAGAGTTTAAGGACACAGCTAGATGTTATGCATAGTCTAAATTAGAGGCCTCC
>LOEQ01007192.1:31387-44776 GCA_001685075.1 Bramus lutescens | reverse complement strand
GAGCTCAGGGAACGCAGAGGAAGGAGGAAGGGATTGTAGGAGTCACAGGACATGGAGTACACGAGGAGAACAGGGATCACTGAATCAACTAAGCAGTGCTCACATGGGATCACAGAAAGTGAAACAGAAAGCTCTGGGCCTTTGTGGGTCTACACCCAGTCCTTTACATATATGGAATGACTGTTAGCTTGGTGTTTCCATGGGACTTCTAATGGGAGTGGGTGCTTTTACCTGCTCTTGAGACTTTTCTTCCGTTTTGGTTGCCTTGCTCGGTCTTGATATGGCGGATTTGCCTTGTCTTACTGTTCACTGTTTTGTTGTGTTTCAGTGTTGTCTATTGAAGGCCTGCTCTTATCTGGAAGGAAAGGAGTGAGTAGATCTGGGGGAGAGGAGAAGTGTAGGGGAGCTGGTAGAGGTGAAAGAAGAGGAAACTATGCTTGGGATATATTGTATGAAAGAATAATCCATTTTCAATTAAAACAATGTGTTTTCCTAAAGCATATTTAAGTAATATATATAAAACAACTCTGGAGTCAATTTCTTTCCCTACTTTTGTGCTTCTTTCTTTCTCCAAAATCAATTACTTTTACTATTGAGAAGACAAGGTGTTAGGCAAGGAAATTGCCAGCAATCCATGGAATAAAGAGCTGGCTAAGTTCATACATAAGTGCCAGCAGCACATTTATGACGAAGATAAAATTTATACAAGGATACAAAGAGCTCCATTCCATGTGCTGCATACTGTGATATTGACCTATACAAGCCTGATAAATTCATAAGCATTTCGATGGGAGTTATGTGTCTCTGTATGTGTGTGTGCAAGTATGTGTAGGTGTAGTGATATTGCATGTGTATTATAATATATTATAAAAATAATTATAATAAAGGTTGCCTGAAGATCAGAGAGTAAAACAGCCCCACTGGTCAGCTTTCCAGACCACGTAGTGGTAACACACACCTTTAATCCCAGTAGCCACACTAGTTTGCCACAGAACCGGGCAGTGCATGCCTTTAATCCCAGTTGTGCATGAAACCTGGCCCTAGAGAGGAATACAAAAAAGTAGGAGACAGGTCACAGTCTCTCTCTCATTCTGAGATTCTGGGAGGCAGGATCACCATTTTCAGACTGAGGTTGAGTTAACCAGTGTCTGGTTGTTTTGCTTTTCTGACCTTCAGGTTGAGCCCCAATTTCTGTCTCTGAGTTTTTATTAATCGTGCTTCATGTCGGTGCTTGTATATGTTCAGATAACTGTAACCAGTCTTTCTTTGTATCACTAGCTCTCTAATAACAACATGGAGGCATTTTGTTAGTTATAAAAACTTGGCCTTAGCTTAGGTTTGTGCCCAACTAGCTCTTAAAACTTAAATTAACACATTTATATTAATCTACATTTTGCCCCACGGCTCATTGCCTCTCCTTAGGACCATATGTCCAACTTCCTCCACATCTGGCTGTTGAATCTCCCACCTCAAATTTTTTACCCAGAATTCCTATCTGCCCCCAAGTCTTGACTATCCTCTCATACATATCTGTTGGCCATTCAGCTCTTTATTAAGCCAATCAGAAGGTGCCTTAGGCAGGTGAGGTAAAACACAGACACATCTATACACAGTCTACAAAAGGATTATCCCAACACATGTCCATTTGTATGTGCATGTGTTCAATGGAATTCATTATTTAGGTACTATCCACCTTGGTTTTGAAAGTAAGATCTCTCCTGAGACCTTGGGTTTGCCAATTCCACTAGACTAACTGGCCACTGACTGTCTCTGCCTCCACAGCCAGTGAAGCACACCACAAGTGCACACCACTAAATGCGATTTTATTTTAGATATTTCCTTCCTAGGTTCTCATACTTGTATCACAAGTATTTTACCTACTGTGTTATCTCTATCACCTTTGATATTGCTCCCATCATTATTTGCCAATTAGTCTTAGCTTATCATGATCCCAAAGCTAGCAGGCACTGGAGCAATTCCACATTTAAAATCTCATATTCTTCTCCTCTGTGCAAACTGTCTCCCAAGAAGACCACAGAATTATCATGTGCCATCTGCTTCCTGACACTCCTATTTGTGCATATCTGTCTAATGTGTGGTACTTACAAAACCATCCCACTATTTAAAAAAAATTTATGGGTAAATGAAGGTAAAAGGACATGAAAGAAAGAGCAAACTTGGGAGAAAGAATTACAATTAGTTAAATAGCTACTATATCCCAGAGCACTTAATAGATGCATCTTACCTTCTTAATTTTCATTTTGAATTGCATCGGCTGTGACTTCATGTCTGCTGTCATAAAGGGAAAAGTTCTTCTTTTCTTGCCACTCTCCACCATATTCTGTGATATAGCATACGACCTACCCCACTTTTCCTCTGCTTCATACTCCTTGTGTTGGTGTGATTTCATTCACTATCTTCCTACACACTATAATTATCTGTCTAACGATGGCCTATTCACTTCTCTCTTAGATCCCATCTAACTCTATAAATGCCATGAATTAAAAAGATAATACATATTTTACCCTTGTCTGCCTAGCATAGTGACTGATGTGTGGTACTTCAATAAATATTTAAGGAAGTTTATTAACTAATAAATAAATTTATCTATAGTCTTCCTTCCTGAAATCTGTCAATACTTTGCCAGTGAAGCAAGTCCATATGCCTCTTACCTTTAACTATGATTTTCAGTGAGTTTGTATGGACAGTGTATACATGTGTGCCTGTCAGAGGTTTCTCACATGCCTGTGTAAATATGTAGGTCAGAAATCAATAATGGGTATCTTCCGTTGTTCCCACCTTAGTTTTTAAGACAATGTCTCTCTCAGAATATAGAATTTGCCATTTCAGCTGGACAGGCTAGACAGCAAATTTGCCTCTGCCCTCTCACTACTAGGGTTACAGATGTTTGCTGCAGCAGGCAGACTTCATGTGGTACAAGGGGTCTAAACTCAGGTCCTCATGCTTGAACAGCAAGCACTTTATCCACTAAGCCATATCCCTGAGCTTTCAAGTAATTTTTGTTCATCATTTTCTTAACTACACTCTAAGATTTATGAAAGGACAGTTGTATAATTTTCATTCTATGACCCTCTATCTTCTATTCTTACATTAATAGTACCTTAGGTCACAGATGCCAAAAGCAACATTCTAGGTGAAAGAAAACTTGGCTATAGTTTTACATGGTCCCTTCCTGTGACTATTTTTACATCAAAGACACACCATTGTAACAGAGGCACAGAATAAATAAATCAAGATATTTAATGCCTCATAAAATGAAAGCCCATAGATAATAATTCTGTTCTGTTTTATATTTAATTAAATTGTAGATTGGCATCATGTTGTATTGTTTAGGGACTTATGTAAAAATAAAATTTGTATGGTTGGACCAGAGATATGGCTCAGTGATTAAGAACATTTGCTATTCTTGCAGAGGACCTAGGTTCATTTCCCAGAATCAACATAGCTGTTCACAACTGTATCCAATCCCAGTAATTCCAGTTCCAGGAGATCTAATGCCTTTTCAAACATTTTTGAAATAAGCATGCATATGGTACACACACATTCACGCAGACAAGCACTCACACACAAAGAATTAAACTAAACAATGCTTTAAAAATAATTAATTTTAAAATATATATTTCAGCTATGCTTATCTCTGAATGGTGTAATTTTATGAAAGAGTACAAATCTTAGTTGGCTTTACTGCAGTAATAATTTCCTATTTGTATTTCATGATATTAAGAACCTCAAATGCAATTAATAAAATTGATTTTTAAATAATAAAGGTTCAAAAGATAAACCTGAAAGAGTATTCCTGAAGTGTGTGACTGAAACTCACCAAGATGGTTTTTAGTGAAGGCATTAGCATCATTAATGATAGCCAATTGAGCTCTAGAGATCAGAGATCATTTTTCACTATTACAAAATTACATTCTAGGAATAAGTTCCCCCTATTAGTCTTAAACATGAACTTACCTCGCTTTTCCAAATGAGGAGCAGAAGGAGGGAGAACATGAGCAAGGAAGTCAGGACCCCGANCCTGGATGGAGGGGGGAGGACCTTGGACTTCCCACAAGGCAGGGAACCCTGACTACTCTTTGGACTGGAGAGGGAGGGGTAGGGGGAGTGGGGTGAGGGAGAGGGAAATGGGAGGAGGGGAGGAGGTGGAAAATTTTAATAAAAATATAAAAAATAAACTATAACTAGCAGATAATAAAAGTAAACAAGATTTCTCAAGTTATTAAATATAAATGGCTAAGAAATACTTTCTGATTTTTTTTTTGAGAGAGGGCATCTTGGTATAACCATGGATGTTCTGGAGCTCGCTATTTAGACAAGGCTGAGCTCAAACTCAGAGATCTGCCTGCCTCTGCCACAGGCTTCTTTGACATACCCTCTTGCCCAAGTATGGTGTTTGAAAGAAAACAGCCTCCAAAGGAAGTGGTACTATTAGGAAGTGTGGCTTTATTGGGAGCAGTGTGTCACTTTGGGGGTGAACTTTGAGGTCTCTTTTGTTCAAGATTTCCTCAGTGTGTGACAATCAGTTGACTTTCTGTTGCCTGCAAGACGTAGGACTCTCAACTATTTCTCCAGCACTGTTTCGTCCCTGTCATGGCAATAATGGTGTGAATCTCTGAAACTGTAAGCAAGTCACCCCAATTAAATGTTTTATATGAGTTGCCATGGTCATGGTGTCTCTTTACAAAAATAAAAACCCAAACTAAGGCAGACATTGGTACCAGGAGCAGGGCATTGCTGTGATAGGCCTGACCATGTGTTTTGTTTGGAGGAATTTAGACTTGGGTACTTTGGGTTTGGAAGGCAGGGGAATGCTTTAAGTGGTGCTTAATGGGCCATATGGGTAGGAACATAGAAGACAGTGGTGTTGAATGTGACTTGATTAACTTTTGGGAGCCACCTCAAGAGGTTTCAGTGAAGAAATTTAGTATGTTGCCTAGAGGTCATTCTTGTAATATTTTGGTGAAGAATGTGACTGCTTTTTACCTTTGTCTGAAAAGTTTTCCAAGGCTAAAGTGAAGAATTTTGGATTAATTCCATTGGCAGAAAAAAGAATCCCTAAACAGTTGAATACAGACTCTGTTGTGTGGTTTTGATGGTAACTCTAATGAAAAAGATCTAGAGAAAAGATTTGAGCCAAGTATGATGATAGATGCCTTTAACCTCAGCACTTAAGAAGCAGAGGTTGGCAGATCCCATCCAACTAAGTTTCCAAACTGCGAAAGGAATTTAAGAAAAGCTTAGAGCTGGGTGTGGTAGTACATGTCTTTAATCCCAGCACTGAGAAAGCAGTCACCCAAAATTCTTCTGTAACATTGGGGCATCCATCTTCAGCCTACAGGCCCAGAGTATCTGGCAGAGTTTTCAATGAAGCAGGAAATCTGAAGATCTGTTCTGCCCTGCAATGGCAAAGTTCATCAGTTGCTTTCTTCTGTGTCTTGAAGAATGTCTGTCAGACTCTTGTGAAGCGGGAACCTTGAAGAACAATCTCATCTTCTTTAGGCAAGTTCAGCAGTCATTTTTCTGTTGGTCCTGCCTGTCCAGTTCATATAGCATACCATAAAGCAGTCCAGGCAAGAGCAATTTCTTGCCCAAATGGCTAACCTTGTCACATTGAAGAAAAATTCCATGAGTTTCTTCTCTGCCTATTAACCTCTCTGAAGTAATTGGTGCTGCCAGAAACAAACATGTCTCACTGTTGAGAAAAGTCTAAGTTCTTAAAAACATTTTAAATGCCATATTCCGTAGGTTTTTGAAGTGTTGAAGATTATCTAACTGAAATATAATTATATATATATATATAAAACCTAACATGACTACAAGTTTGACTATTAGAAATGACTACCTATTAATCTGCAATTTTAATTATACATTACACTTTTAAATGAGTTATCTAAACATAATACCTTAAACAAGGACAGAAAAATATGTAACAAAATCGACCTTAAATTTGTATCAATAGACCACAATCCATACCAATGCAAAGTAATCATCCATATATTGTATTTCCCTTATTGTTTTTTAAAGAGATTGATTATGACCATTAATGATTTATACTCCATCCCTTTTAATTAAAAACAAACATAAATAATGCTTAATATTGCATCTACCTTCACAGATGCAGAGAACACAGGAGTGGGTTCCAAAGGGTTGAGGGGTGGGGAAAGTGATGAGATTTCAACATATGCATTGATAACATTAACATTATCATGCAAATCACTGTTTATAGCACTTCAGCATAACTGAAGCTCTGTGTGAGGTGAATTGCTAACTATTTCATGTTTCTTTTGGAGAAATATCAGTTAAAATACATTGACCAACATTTTCAGATAACGTAAAATTTTGACAATGAAGGTTAGGGTTTTTATGTGTTTTGGTAATTAACCCTTTCCCCTCCAAATTGCTTGTGGGTAGCACCACCAAGTTTCCGAAATAGGTAAGTCCTGCAACTGTTTCCCGAATGATCCCCTCCTCTAGTATATCTATTGTGCACTTAATATTGAGGAAGATGTCATCCTGTTCTTTTCATTGGAAGGGATGAGCTGAAATGAGCAGGAGTCATTGAGGGGTTAATAATGGGGGAGCCATTATGCAAAGTCAAGTCCATGATGGCTGGGTCTTTAGAAGAGCTGGCTCCTCACACAGTTCTAGACAACAGAGTTGAAAATGTCTGTTGTAGACACCTTTAGATTAAGGGTGTTTTCTGCAATTGGGTTACTATTGCTAACTTAAGTTTTCCCATTTCATTTGTGATTCCCAGTTTCACAGCCTCTCTCTTAATCTGCTTAATTGAACAATGTGCCTTAACTTAAAAATCTCAGCATTAGGAGAAACACATAGTAAATTTGGTTTCAATGTAAATTATGTGAGCAGGGCTGCTCAGTTTCCTGTCTGAAATTCCTTCTGTCACTTGGAATAATTCACAATAAAGAACTGCATCCAAACATCTAAAAGAAAGTTCCAGAGGTTTCTGGTACTGTTGCAAACAACCTTCATTTTGGTCAATTTCTATTACCAATCATTACATTACAAAGCCATTTCAGGGGTCATAAACTTTTTGAAGCCCAGTAGAATCATTTACTTAAAGTATTTGTCAGTCATTCAAATATATATTTTATTTTCATGCTAAGAGTTAATTGCCTAGGATAGAATTAGAAAGCATAGCTTTATGGCTAGGGGCATGGTTCAGCAGGTAGAGACACTTGTCTCCAAGTGAGATGACCTAATTTGATCTCTGAAATCCACATGGTAGAAAGAAAGCAGGGGTGTCCTCTCACTTCTGTCTGCTCTATAACATACAGCACACAAAACCACACACACACAACCATACACACCACACACAAACCATACACACACACACTTACCTGATAAACAATTTAAGGTGAGCTGTCTTGATGACATGAGTTTCCACTAACAGTCTTGGAATATTCATAGGTGGTTCCTTCAGAAATGATACATTTGATTTTGAGGATTTCCACAAAAAAAAAATAGGGGGCAGCCTTCCTGGATTTATGTTATTAATGATACAAACTTAACGCAATGACATCTGAAATGAGAGAAAAGGGAAAACAGTAATTAAAAGAAAAACTGGGCAATTTACATGAGAGGGAAATGCTTTCCTCTGCCAGTTTGGAGCCAGCGTTGGAACAGCTAACGTCCTTGGAATCTCTTTATCTTGCCTACAGCATGTCTTTTTCAATTTAAGTCTTGGTTTCATCAGGCCTGGGGCCTATGGTATCTGACTAATGACACAGTTATGTGCGCTGAGCAATCTGTTCCCTCTTCCCTGCCTTGGAATTTCTTTGCCTTTGTAACCACTCTAAAACCTGGGTTCTCGCTTCCAAAAACATGCTAGAGAAATGGACACTGCAGTAGTCAAATAGGGAGGGAGTATTTAAGAACCTAAACTCAACCTTGATGTTGAAAGGGAAAATAAAAATATGTAGTAGAATGATTTTGATTACAAGGACGAGAACATGCAGGAAAGAAGTGGTCTGATTAATAAAGAGAAAAAAGTTATTTTCTCCTATGAAAAGATTCTGGAGCCAGGGCAGTTTCAGTGTCTATATGAAACCTCAGCAGTGAAACCAGGATGTGTCTTTATTGACAGGGTTCCCTCTGCCACACTTAGGTTATTGGATTTCGATAGTGATAGTGGAAAGGGGAAATGATGTAGGAGGGTCATCTGTCTATGTGTTACTTTCATTGGTNAATACAATTTGTGTGTTGTTATTTTGGGTGTAAAGCTAGCCGTGCAGGAGCAGGGCTGGACGAAAAACAGTCCCGCTCCCCTTTCACTACAGATTTCATTTTGTTTTTTCTCCTAGGGTTCTAAGAATGTCGTCAGAACTTTAGTAAACCACAGCAGGGTGGAAATTTTATTTTCATGAATTTTTATACCTGGGAGTAAAGTGTTTTCCAGGAAACTGTAGAACTATTGACTATTTGGGACTCATAACCAGATCCTAAACATGAGGGTCACAAGGATTAGAATTAGAAGCATCTCCAGCCTCAACAATTAGCCCAGATTTCTGAGAGCACAGCATATAGGGTGTGAGTGGGCAATGAGTGTAATCTGCCACATGATATAAGACCAATTTGTACTTCCAAAGGGTTTCCAATTTAGCACTCATATCATTTTGTATGGGTTTTGACAGTTCCTAAAGCACTTTCAAATAAATTACTCTATTTCATCTTCACATTACTTTGAACAATAGATTCTTCTGTTCGAAATTCTAACCAGAAAAGTTAACTCCACAAGGAAAAAAAAACCTAATAATACAGAGCAAATGAAATTTTTTTCCAGTTTTACAAATACCATGAAACACAAGTTTGGAACTCTTCGATATTGATTAGAACTGGGATTGTGACATTTATGCAGAAACTCAGTGAGGGGAACCAGTTGCTACTTATGCTAACAACCAAAATTTCCCTAATGATCAAGGCGAAGAGGAAGGAAGTAAACAAGAAACAAACAGCACTGCAGAAATGGCGATTTCTCACATCTGATGAGGTCTGGTGGGTGCTTTAGAGAACTTTTCACTGAGGTAAATATGAACTTATCAATAGATTTTAAAACACTAATTACTTAAATAAAAAAATTAACATAAGGCTAAGAATGTAGCTCAGCTGGTAGAGGGCTTGCCTAGAGCGCATGAGTTCTGGGGATATTCGACAGTATCATGTAAACCAGCTGGTGCTCCACACCTGTGTGCCAGGCACTGGGGGGCGGGGGTAGACAGGAGCACCTAGAGCTACATTGGGAGTTAGAGGCCAATCTGTGCTAAAAGGGACATTGAATGAAAACAAACTCCTACTGTGAGGAGAGGGGAAGGAAAGAGGACAAGAGAAAAGGAAGGCTAGAAGGAAGGAGAGAGCTAATTAATAGGAAGCCTGAGCTAATAAATAGAGCAAACAATTTTGTAATTAATATAGTTTCTGTGTGATTATTGGGGTCTGGGTGACCAGGAACAAAGGCATACTCTTCGCCTACAATTGAGAGGAAAGTATGCAAACAGATCACCACATTTTCTGGAAGTCTGATTAAAAACAATGAGTAAGAGACTTCTTATTTTTTTAATTAAAATTTAATTACATCACTCCCCACCTTCCTTTTCTCCCTCTACTCCTCCCGTATCTCTCCCTTCAATCACTCCCATGTTCTCCACCCTCAATCCCCTCTCAGAATCATGGCCTCTTTTCTTTTTATCTCATCTTCAAATCACTTTGATGCCTGTTTTCTCCTCTAAGGATAATCATTGTGCTCTGCCCTCCTTCCAACCTTCAAGCTGCTATGTTTCCAAGGTGTCTGCAAGGGGACATTTTTGAACTATCTCTGTATGTTTTATCTTCTTGTCTGTGTGTGTCATCATAAAATGGTGATTGTGGTCCTGAAATTCAGTGACTCAGACTCTCACCGAGGGTGGTAAAACTCCCATAAAATGACACACACGAAGACACACATAGGAGTGAAAGGGGAAAATTCTCACACTCAAGACCCTGACGGGGGCTTCTTGCGGGCATGAACTCAGCCCCAAGTCTATAGTTTGCAGGTGGATAAAATCCATGGGATGAGTGCCCTGGGGCATACAAGAGCTACTGGTAATATATCCTTCTGGGGATTGCTGCTTAATACAGTCAGGACACAGTCATTGCATCAAATTAGCTTGCCTGTGAGGCTCTGGGACAAGTTCCTTCACCTTCTCATTGTCTGTCCATTTTCCCATATGTTGGTGGGTAGGGTGGTATCAACAAGGGGAGAGAGTCAAATACCCTGGTGAACTGTGATCTACAGAGTCTGCTGTGCTGGCTCCAGTTGAGAGTTTTGATGTTTGGGGGTTTGAACCACACTTCCTTGAACAAACACAAAGAAATGTATGCCTTCTGAGAATATTCAAGCGATCTGCACGTCATCAATGGGCCTCAGTCAGCTCCTGACATCCTCTGATCACCTCTTCTTCCCTGATACCCTGATGGCTCACTCTCAAGTTCCCTCAGGCAGATGAATCAGGAAACAAACACTTGGTTCTTTTGCTTCCAAGTAAAGATAAGAGGCAGTTTTGGTCTGTGGGTCATTTGGAATAGATGAGAATAGACAACAGGGAAGAAAAACAGTCCTTACATACGGTATGCAAGTGAGCAGCAACTCTAAACTGAACAACAGCAGCACAAATGGCTGAGAGGCTCCTGCTGTAACAGCCTGGCTCAGTCCCTTAGCAACTCTTCCGAGAGAAGACAGGGGTAGCATAAAGAATGAAGCAGCCATCTGTGGAAATGAAGCAAGCCCTGGCGATGCCCCGGCTTTCAACTCATGACTGCACAACTTGGCAGAAAAGCCATTTAAGCATGCTGAGCCTCGTTTCTCATTGTATGTGGGAATCATAACTCATTCTCCTTCGAATGGCTGTGATAGTTGAAGGTTAAATGGCCAGTGCTGTCTAGGCAAATGTCACTTGCCCTTCGTCTGTTTCAGCTCTGTCCCCCACACCTTTTCATTTTAACCCAGAACATCACGATATTGTACCAAAGTATTTTATCCAGTTTTCTTCTCTCTCTACTTAAGGCAGTCTCTGATAATGGAAATGAATTCTGTTCTAATGAAACTATATTTATAATTACATATTTGACAAGAACATTGATTAGTCAGGCTGAATATTGGCCAATGTACCATATTATTCTCCAAGTCCTGCTTTAAAACTGTGAACTGGAGTAGCTCTTTCCTTGGATCATGCAGAGCCCTTAGGAGGACCGTGATTTGCAGATCAGCGGAATTTTTGACTTCCTTAAATTAGGCCTGAGTTAATCTGACTCATATCAAGACTGTTATGTCCTGGTCTTCGCCTTCCCAGTAACTATGTAAATCCATACATGTCAGGATCTAGGGTATACCCAGAATTTAGGCAAAAATACATTTATTGCACTTTAATCTGATTCTTCTCTAGTTTTCTACATTCCCCCCCCCCTTAATCTATATTTCTAAGTAAATTTGCCTCTGGAATATTCTTATAAAAGAGAGATAACCAGAAAGAGTGGAAAGCTCCTGGGAAAGGACAGTCAAGGAAAGCAGACAAGGACTTTACTCTGCTAGGTGGAAAGTAAAAGCAAGCGTTAATCCCATCTTCAGTGAATTCTTTTGACAAAATCATGTTGATTTGACTTTACAACACAAATTCCTGTCTTGAACAAATGGGGTGTGCTCAGCAGAATAAACCCCGAGACCATAACTCTATTTTGTCCACTCAAAATTGTTCTGTGTTAGTCTACGCTCAGCAAAAATTTCATTGGAGAGGCGGAAGGCAGAAATAATGAAAAAGTGGGATGCTTTAACATTGTCTGACCTTCTAGGAAGCAGGGCAAACCCAGATTTGTGGTCACCTGAACAAATACTTCAAGGACCTGCCCTCCAAGTGTCATTTAGCTGAGCATGCAGCAAGAGAGCTCGGTGCATAGGAAAGTGGAGATTGCTGCTGTGACAGGCACCCCTGATGGAGAACAGAAGCGGCGTTCTCCTCGGGCCTAATAAAAGGCCATCTGGAAACACCCTTCAACTTCTGTGCTAAATTTTATTTTTTTAATGCACTGGGGGTTGCACAGAAAAATTAGGTTTTGTGGAAGTTAGCAAAGTGGTATATCTGTTGCCTTTCCTGGAGAGCTTGTCATTTATATTTATGACATTGTTTCAAAACTGACAAGGTTACTCAACTCACATCCATTTGCAGAACTTGGGACATGCTGCTATGGATTCTGTGGATTACACCTTGGAAAGTGCCTAAATAAATACCATGTCTCAAGTGCCAGTATCCTCTGAGTACTCTCGTAGTCACTGCAAAGTGAAAAATTCTCATTGTGTTTCCCCTCCCACATTAGCTAAGTGGAGAGCATTGTCTACTTGCGACTGCAAAATGGACAGATCTGTTTCTCCCACTAAAGGAAGCAAAACCTAACATACACTCAGTTGGTTCTGTCTGGGGTGCACATTCGTATAGAGATTTAAGGAAAATACCAAGACTAGTCAGAAAAAAAGAGACTCTGAAGAACAAGTAGGTGATTCACCCAAATCCAATTGCTGATGAGAAGCTGAATGAAAATTACCTCCACCACCCGTCCAGTGTTCAAGTCACAAATACATTGATTTAGTTTACAAAATTCATAGAAGACCATGTTCCAAGTGGACCTTATGCTGCTTCTTGCCTTTGAGCTCTAAGTTGAGGACTTGGGAAGGTGAGGCAGGAGGATAGCTAGATTAAAGTTAGCTTCAACAACATAGTGAGATACTATATTTTAAAGGGGCTTAAAGAGAAAGTGAAAGTTTGAAGGAAGAGAAAGGGAAATTCATTTTCATGTTGGATCAGAATCATATACATGACAGATAATATACCCATCAGAACCCAGAACTATGGTACTTCTCCCTCAGCTACACACACACACACACACACACACACACACCACACACACATGTTCATCTGCACACCTGCACACATGCAAAGTGACCTTGACACGTGCCAACATGCATAACAGGCACTTATATACAAGCATGAGTGCTAAAACTTCTCAAATTATTTAATGATAAAACGAACTTGACAAAAGAGAAATGTCTATAGGATAGTGTAGGAAGCATTTCTTACAATATTGATTTCTTTCAACTGAGGTCCCTGTAGAGTGCAAAAGCCCTGTTCTCAATCATCTCTTCAGGAAGTGTCTTTCTTGATACACTAAGAATTCTGGGTATGTGAAACAAATGGGCCTCATTAAATCCATATTTTCTTTGAGGCTAAATATTAGGAAAGAAGAAAGAAGAAGAGCTTGAGTTGAAGACAGTGCACGTGTGTGTGTGTGTGTGTGTGTGTGAGAGAGAGAGAGAGAGAGAGA
>LOEQ01007192.1:10930-22511 GCA_001685075.1 Bramus lutescens | reverse complement strand
CAGCATTTATTTAAAATATGATTGACAGAATACAGACAATTCTCCTGCACCACCTTTGCCTACAACTGGAATATTTACTCTTTTGCTTTGACCTTGGGCTGGAAACGATTCATATATTCTGCAGATCAGGCACTTATAAGAACACACTCTTTCATTGAGCAAGCTCCATGTTTCTTGTGTAGATAATGTACTTTGAGGCATAAATTTTTAATTTTTTAATTTTTATTCTTCTCTCATATATTACATTCCGACTGCAGTTTCCCCTCCCTCCCACCGTCCCACCTCCCTTGTCCTCCACATCCAACTCCCACCTCCCCTCAGGCAAGAGCCTCCCAGGAAGTCCCAATAGATACAAGAAAATTTAAATACCCCATTTCCTATCAGACCACCACAGATTAAAGGTAGATTTCAACAACAGAAACATCAGAAAGTCTACAAACTCATAGAAACTGAACAACTCCTTACTGAACAACTACTGGGTCAGAACAGAAATAAAGAAAATGTTAATTGTTATGATGTCAAAATATACTATTTTCCCCCTGATACTGCCTGTGCTTTTGATATCGCATTCAACAGATTATTGTCAAGTTCAGTCTATTGTTAGCTCTTCTTTTTATATTTGGTCCAGTTTGGGTTACATTTTATTTAAATGGTACAAGGTAAGCATCCAACGTCATTTTTGTATATTGTTTAGTTTTGCCATCACTGTTATCTTTTTGTTTGGGCCTACTCTACTGCTTGGAGAGTTTTCTACTCATGCGCTATAGGAAATTAAACATAAGTAGAGTGTGTCAGCCTCATTGAGACAAAGAGATGTGATCAGAGCTCAGGTGGACAAAGCAGCTAGGACTAGGACCTGCAGGGTATAGTATCAGAAAAGGAATTACTTCTCAGAGAAAATGTCAAGGAAGATTTCACTGTCTATGAAGGTTGAAATTCTGGGCAAGGAAGCACAGGCAAGGGAAAACCAACAACCAGGATGTTTGAACAGGACGAGGAAAGTTCAATCTCCCCCAGCTGGAGTCAACAAACACATTGCACTCAAACCCACAGAATTCCACTCGAAAATGATGCTGTAAGAACCCACAACATATCCACTCTATCCCAATTCCATGTTACGCTGGTTAACCAACTTCCCATGCTGTACCTCAGCTCTCTTCAGTCTTGGCACTGTCCCTCTTCTCTTAACTTCTATAAAGTTTACTTTTTAAAACTACATTCATTGTCATAAAGAAATGATGGAAATTCAAGGTGATGAATACACCAGCTACACAGTTAGAATCATGAAGCAATGATGAATGTAACAAAACATCACACTGTACCCCACTAACATGCAAAGCTTGAAAGAACCAAGCAGTCTCCGCAACAGGCTGCTCATTCTCTCAGAGATCAGGCCTCGATTTCAGTCTCCTGAGACTGAATAAGCAGTTTCTGAGAAAAGGCCACAAGAACAATCCATCTCTAACACCCTGAACAGCAAGGGCCTGATACATGCAGTACTAGGCCAGGCCAGGCCTGAACCAGCCTCTGCAGCAGATCAAGGACAGGACCTAGGACTCATCCAGGCCTGCCCCCAAATGAAAAGCTACAGCCCTGACTAATCCCTGACTACCCCTAGCCAATTAAGATGTACTAATATGATTTCCACTTCCTTAAGGCAATCATATCTAAAATGACCTAACTTCCTTAGACACTCCCTTCAGTAAGGCTTAAAAGAATGGCCAACCTCGCCCTCAGGGTCCTTGCTATCTTGCCTTTGTGCAGGATGATCAGCCCCGGCATAAGGGTATTATAAAACAAAGACTCGTTTTTGAATCAGTTTGGGCCTCTTGGTGGTCTTTGGGGGTCCTGACTGGGTACAACAGCTATCCTTGTTTCTTTCTAACAAAATTTAAAAGTTAAAAAAAAGAAAAATTGAACTCAGTTGCATGTTCATTAACCCTGTCTTGGTGATAAAAGTCAAGGTTGTGCATATTCTAGCTGATGAAGGCTATTATCAGCATATAAACTTGTTAGGTTTTAGATGGGGCAGATTTTTCCAGAGAATATCTAGGTGGACTATTGAAGAATAAATTACTAATAATTCAGAAAAATTACTAACACTATGGACGGACAGAGAAGCAACAACAGGGTGAGGGCTTTGAAGAGTTCAGGCCCCATCACCAGAGACAAACAGCATGGTTGTAGAAATGGGGGTCAGTTGAGAAGACTGGAGGTTTCACAGCAAAAGCTTGCACCCAGGCTCTCTGGTTCCGAGGCAGAAAGAGGATAGGAACAGGAAATGTGGCCACCCTTTTTTATGTGAACAAGCTTCCCCGACAACAACTCCTGGCATGAGTAGTCCACTAATTACTCAACATGTAGTTATCTGTGGGAGGAGGGCTGAGCTGAAGTTGAAGTCTAACACCACATTCTTACAAATCTCAGCTGTGAAAAGCTGTGGGACAATGCTCTCTTGTACACTGTAAAGATCTGTCACTCGTATTAGTTTACTAGAATACTGATTGGCCAGTAGCCAGACAGGACACACAGACTGGGCAATCAGACTAGGAGAATTCTGGGAAGAGGAAAAGCAGAGATGCAGTCACCAGCCAGACACAGAGGAAGCAAGATGAGCATGCTGCACTGAGAAAAGGTAGCAAGCCACGTGGCTAAACATACACAAGAATCATGGGCTGACTTAAGTTGTAAGAGTTAGTTAAAAGCAGGCCAAACAGTTTATAACTAATATAAGCCTCTGTGTGTTTCTTTGGGAGTGAATGGCTGAGGGACCAGGCAGGACAGAAATATCTATCTACAGTGAGAGGTTCACTAGTAACATTAAAGGAACTCTGAGAACAAGAACATTTCTAAATGACTGGTTTTGAGAAAAAGCATTTCCAAATTAGCTTGGAGATAAGCTGTTTGAATCAGCATCGGTGTCATTCTTCCTCAGTTTTTCTATCACCAAATACATAATTGAAGCAAAAATAAAAACTCAGAGAAATTGGGGTTCAATCTGAAGATCCGAAAAACAAAGCAGCCAGCCACTGGCTCTTACCCCTACCTGAGTCCAAAATAGCCATCCTGCCTCCAGGAACCTCAGAATAAGAATGTCTGAAGCTGTTTCCTCCTGTCTTATAATCCTCCCTAGGGCTGGGATTAAAGGCGTGCACCACTATATGCCTGGTTTCTATGGCAAACTAGTATGGCTACAAGGATTAAATGTGTGTGTTACTACTACTGCCTGGCTGGTAAGACTGACCAGTGGGGCTGTTTTACTCTCTGATCTTCAGGAAGCTTTATTTATTAAAATATAAATGAAATGCCACTACAGTTTCTATATGGGGGGCTGCCATATTAGGTAACAAAGACAGATTATGACTCTCTGGTTCGTGTGCCTTCTCCATGCAGGAATTTAAAACCAGCCTCTAACTGCTAATACAGTATCTCTAGTTAGGTGGCTTCCAGAGTTAGTCACCTGAGATTACAATAGAAAAATAAAAACAGTTCTGTGGAATGCATGTACACAGAATGAATGACAGACACACACACACAAACACACACTCACTCTACATCAATCACTCCTGAATCCTTAATGATACTGAGAAGGAATTTTATGTTATAATTCAAGTTCTTATTCAGCTGGCTTTAATCAAATGAGAGGGGATCCTAAATGGCCCATCTGATCCACTCAAGAGCTCTTTGAGGGAGTCCAAAACCTTTCCTGAATAGACTAGAACAGTGCTGGACCTGCAGCTGCTGTCCCAGGACCCCGTTATCTTCAGAAAGCATGTCTCAATTTGTGCCTGACAGCAGCTGCCTCCTTGGGATCTTCTGAAGGTTCTGTTCAGTTGCAGGAGCAAATTCCTCATATTAAATCACAAAGATGCATCTCTATCCCTGGGAACTGTTCTCATTATACCATAACTGAAATGGAGGTTTTCTTCTCTCTGCAGTTCCACATTGTGTGTACAAGAGTCTACTGCTTCTCACTGATCTGTTTATTCTTTATCTGCACATGCTTAAAGATTTGTGTTCTATGCCACGTGCTTTATGACTTTGTCACCTTGGCCCACACTATAGTTCACAAAACCAACGTTTGATAAAACATGTATTTTAGATGTGGCCCTGAACGTGTTAGCAGCTGGTGGAAGCACTAACCTTTGACCCAGGTATGTAAGTAAAGTAAATCCTCGTTGCAATGTATTTTGAATGTGTTTTATAGTATCACTAAAACATTCTGTTTTGATTTCAGTCCCATCAAGAAGGCAAAAGGTAGCAGATGCCTTCCTAATCTTTTTTTGTTTTGTAACATGTGATGACCATGGAACATTCACTGTCTCTGTATACTTGATCATCATCTAATTCAAAAGTGCCAATTGGTAACCATAGAGGTTTCTATACAAAGACAGAAAAGTTAGAATATTTCCTTTGGAATGTTCTGAAATAAATTAATAGTAAAATGTTTAAATGCTGGCATTTTCTACATATAATACTGATAAACACTTAATCGAGTGCAAGGCCAAATTTACCACACTACGCATTGTATTTCTGCATACTTCAGGGAATATTTTAAAATAGTGAGATTATTGACTTTATTACTTTGATATTTGGGAAAGAAAAAAACAGAAGAAAAACAAAATCTGGTAGCTTTTAATGACTGTTCTTCTCAAAGTGGTCTTCAAAGAGAAATGTTAGGAATTACAAATACATAAAGCATGGAACATATCAAGTTACCAATCACATAATGGAACACATCAAAGGAACAATGTATTTATTGAATATATATTTCTTTATAAAAGGTACATAACATAACACAATGAATATATTGCTGACCATGAAGTCAAAGTGCTCATCTCTGAAATGGAAACAATAGTAGTCATGATGCCCTCCAGGAGTCATGTTCTGAAAATTAAACTGCATTATAGTGTAGTCTAATTCCACAGCAATAGATGATTATGCTCTTCAAAACCCTACTATCTGATTTATAATACGGAAATTTACAGAAGTACCCTCATTTCTCACTTCACCTTCATTGAATGCCTTATGCTAACAAAGAACGACTCTCTTCCTTTAAAGAATGAATTATTTAAGGTCACACTAAGAAATCTTTGGACTATTTTTATATTTGTAACTCATCTTTAATAAGACAATCTATACAAATCAGCCTGTTTCTAGATCTGAAGGTTTACTGATTTCATGTAACAGACTTAAATCAGCACTCTAGAAGAATCCACATGACCATCAGCACTTCATTTAAGAAAGCATTTCCAAACATCTTTTCCTGAGCTTGGAGGCAGGCCTGACATTAACAATCTCACATTCTCATGCTAAGGAGGAATTGAACAATTCTAGAAGGCATATGCCTGTCCTCTATTCCATTGTGCAGGGTGTGACACAATATTTTTACTGAAGCAATAGTAGATCTGGCTGAGGATCATAACCCCAATCCATTTCCATACATAAATACTCTACACTATCTTTTCCAAGATAAATGTTATTATTTTGCTAACTTTATTAACACAGGAACTTGAGTTTCTAGTACCCAAATCAACACTAAATTGACAGAAGGAATCAGGCAAATTGTTATATGTAGAGTTCAATTTTGACAGGCATGTTGGCACAGCCTTTAATTCCCAGCAATTGGGAGGCATAGGCAGGTAGATCTCTACGAGTTTAAGACCAACCTGGTCTACTTAGTAAGTTACAGAATATCCAAGGACACATAGTGAGAGCCTGCCTCAAAAATCAAAACAAAATAAAAGTTTAATTATTTTTAAGAAATTGTTTTACTAGTTATTTCTTAGCAGTATGCCATTTTAATTTTCAAAATAATGTATTTAAGAAATATTTGGTATAATTTTTAGAGATTTTTACTTTTAAACTCATATTCTTTAAATATGTGTATTAGCAGGACTGCATGTTTATAATCAGGGTCTTTTACTGCGAGGTTGTCAAGACAGGCACAACAACAGATGCTGGAATTACCTGAAGACATAGCTTTACTGTCTTCTTTGGTCATAACTACAGATCCAGATGTTATACAGATTGCTGCTTCTCTGTCAAACACTTCTCAATATCATCAAGTACTTGAATGGCGGCTTTGGGAATCCGCGTTCCAGGACCAAACACACTGGAAACACCAACTTTATATAGAAACTCATAATCCTGTTGGACATATTTACTTGGTTAATAGAGACATTATTTCCACTTTGAAGAAACATACTTTATACATATGTGCTGCATGAGTGTGTACACCTTTCCCTTTCTTCTTCTTCACCAATACCCAAAGCTTTCTCAGCTGTTACACTGTTTGCATGCGGAGCTGAAACAAATGCCTTTCATGATGGGGCAGCTAACAATAACCAGCAACATTATGCTCAGACCACCACGTCTCAACCAGAACCTGCCTGTTGTTGTCTGCAATGTGAAGCTATGTGGCCCTACTGAGAAGGAACTGTACTTTAAAGCCTAATTTTCCATTCTTCTAAATCCTTACTGTTTATGGTTCTCTGTGTTAAACTTAGTATCAGTCTATTTTCTCTTGGACACGTCTCTGTCACCAGTAAACAGTGATATCATAAATCTGGCCTCATGGTAAATCAGCTTTCTGTTCAGGAGGACTGGTTGCTTTTCTGTCCTGCTACAGTCATTAGCTTATTTAGTGACAGCTATAGTGGTAGTGCAAGGATTCCCAGGACACAAGTACTGCCACGGGCTTTAAGCTGTGTTAACAGCAGAACACATTTAACTACCATAGCAAATTTAGGGTATGTTGTGAGGCTTGACCCTTACCATACAGAACAGATGGTCTAGTCTTGTTTAACTGTTGCAACAGTGGTCTTTTTCTCCCATTTTTAAATGGGAGAAACTAGATAATAAATTACAAACCATACCAATTATCTGCCAAGTACCCTTCCCTACCTCTGTACTCTTCTTACAATAGCATTTAACACATACTCTTAAACCTGTGTCCTTCTTGCCTGAATTTCTGAGAACAGAGTGCATGTACAATCATCTTCATATCCCCAGCACTGGCCCTACAGCACTGTTTGAAAGAGCAGGTGCTACTTGTTTAGGAGCCCATAAGAATGACTGAAGCATCTGGTAACAACAGCTCCAGGCTGAGATCAGGCTGGTTGAGAGGCTGCCAGCTCCTCTTCCTTTCCTAATAATGCAGAGTCCCACGGCATTATCCTGACAGCTGAGCTACAGACATGGAATGCTATTTTCACCTGGTGAGTTTTGGGGAACTCTGAAATTCTCTAACTCAAAGGAAGGTCGTACTTGCCTAATTCTCACACAAGCTTTGTAAAATGTACCTGAGTGGGTGGGTTAGAAGTTAGCAATACCTGAATGTGAGCAAAGGGCACACAGATGTTGGTTATGCTGTTTTAATTTTTGCACCTTAGGTATTAGTTTGGAATTATCTCCAAATAAAAAGGTCCTTCACAATGTCTTCCACACCAACAGGCCAGATCATGCTTTAAAATGTACCTAGGATCCATGTGTTCTCTCAGCTAGCCTAAAGCACCTCAGGACAATGATGCAAAGAGGCCAAGATCCTGGCTGAGTTGCACAGTACTCAAGATGGGGACTGTTTACTCAAACTGCAGAAACTGTAAATGCTACATCTGGAAAGGGTACATCTGCTTGATTCAACACTCTGTGTTACACTTTCTAATTCAATAACTACGTGGCTTTAAGTTGAGTAACAGGAGCATTTCACACACACCCAGTACTATAGTTCAATTAGTGGCCCCCAAAGGCTGACATGTTAAAGGATTGGACCCAGGCCTTTGCATGACTAAAGTGTGAAAGCGGTACAGGTGGAATCTAATAGAAGTTTTGGGTCACTGGCCTGAGAATTCCTTCTTCATCTTTCATGTTGGACCCTGAGGTGATTGTCTTTCTTCATGGTCTCCTTGCTACAACGTAGACTCCCCAAAACAACAGGAACAATAGATAATGGACTGAAATCTCCACAAATGTGAGTTAAAATAGCTTTTTCACTTTGAAAATCTGTTACAGTAACAGAATAAAAATTAAAAAAAAACATATTGATGTAGGAAGAAAACAAGAAAAAAGATGCCACTCGCCTTATTATCTCAGCCTCATGCATATCTATTTTCTCGTTTCTTAATAAAGTATAAACTCACCATTCTATTTTGTGAGGTGTAGTAGAGGAATAAAGACTGTACACCTAGATGCAAAATTGTATTTTACTGATGGATGTTCTAATGGGGTCTATGCGGCACCTACAAGCATCGACTTTCCTATACACTCAAAACCAATTTTTTCCTAATCTTAATTAAAAAGGAAAAGTGGTTAATATTGGAAGTCATATGGGGAATAGTCTCTTTTTACATCTTGAGTAATTCTTCTAAACCAACAGTAATAACACGGGGTGGTGTTCTTTCACCTCATTAATAATCAATTGACATCATTCATTTCTCTACTCCTTTTCGAGTATCCACTTCTTCTCCTTATTGCCTATAATATTCAGGACAAGCTGATTTCATGCGCTAGCAGTATGGTTACTTTTTACTCCAGAAAAGTTATTTTAATCAAAATAGTTTTACTAGTAAAGGAGTTTACAAAGGAGTTATGCAAAGGACATAACTATGGGGTAGAGAAGCATTCAAGGATGGGCTATCAAAAAATGGATGAGGAACTCTCCAACAGATGCAAGCTACCTAAAAGACCCATCCAAAGCCTCTATACTGCTGCCCAGGTACAAACACACTGCATTTACACCATCTTTCTCTCTATATTGGGAAGCCCATTGCTTCTATCTGAATCTCTCTGCCACTGCTAACTGAATATGGAGATGGTGGATAGCTATCGTAAGTTCCTGGTGGTTTTCTCATACAATTTTTTGAAAAAAGTTAAATTAAATTTTATATAATGAATTAAAATATAACCTTAATTAAAAAAAAATAACAGTGCTCACTGTGTGCAGAATTTACCCAGTAAAATCACTGAGGCATAACTTGCTTCTGTATCTAAAACCAGTTCATCCTTAGAAACATGCCTGCTTGCCTGTCTATCTATGATCTATGTATCTATCTATGTATCAGTCTATCCATCCATCCATCCATCCATCCATCCATCCATCCATCCATCCATCCATCATCTATATGTCTGTCTGTCTGTCTGTCTGTCTGTCTGTCTGTGCATGTGTTAGTCCTGCATTGTCTCCAGTTTCATAGCTTGATACATATGCATGGGGGTAGGCAGTGTATATGTGTTGTTTTACAGAGCAATTTCCTCTGAATCACTGAAACCTTCCCTCAAGGGAAAAGCAAGGCGATTCCTAAGACTCAGAAGAAAAAATTCACATGCCTGGGATAGCTGAAAGCTGCAAGATTCACAAGGACCCCACCCCAAGGCTACAGAAGCAGTGTACTACTGCTGGAGACTGAGTAACAAAGCTGCCTAAGTCCTGCAGAGAGCTCCAGGGAGGCAGCTTTCTTAAGTCTTTGCCAGCATCAGGGAGGGCTTTTTAGTGATGCATCTGCTTTCGAGTCACCCCAGCTCATGTAAGCAAACCCTTACCTGCACTCCTGTTAGTAACTCCAGTAAAGGCTTGTGTGTGAGTGTCTATGTGTGTACATGTGTACATGTATGTATATGCAGAAAAGTATAAAGAAGAAAAATACCTGTGGTGGAATCACACCGCCACACGTAACAAGGATATCTGGCCGTCCCAGGGCAGTAAGCTCTTTGATAAGCTCAGGAACGAGGGTTTTGTGACCAGCAGCAAGTGTGCTGACGCCCACAGCATGCACATCTGCGTCCACAGCCTGCTGGGCGACTTCACGGGGGGTCTGAGCACACAGAAGGCAGAGACAGGTAAGGGTGAAGCAAAGCACTTGGGTTCTTTCCTCAATGTTCCACAATTATACCTGACTGTCACTTCCCAGTCCCTCATTGTCACATTCTGAGTGATACCAAAGCTACTGAGACAATGAACACCAATCTTGTATGTGCTTCTGGGACTGGAATTCATCAATTAAGTCTAAGTTAGAACAAAAAAATTTCCCCAAGGAATTTTCAAGGTAGTCTTTACCGACCATAAATACCAACTGACACTCAAAGACTACAATAATAAAACCTTTAAAGTAAACTTCACTATCCAAAGCCTCATAACATTTCATTCTCAACTGACATTTACATTCACAAAAATCAGAGTTAACATGTGTTTTTTAATCATAAATTAAATGAGTTATATACATTGAGAAATGCAGAATTTGTTAAGACTTTTTGAAAATAATTTCAATACGTACCTGAAAAAGAGGGCCTATATCCACATCGAAACCAAGATCAGCAAATCCTGTAGCAATGACCTTGGCTCCTCTGTCATGGCCGTCTTGCCCCATTTTTGCCACAAGAAGACGGGGTCTGCGACCTTCACGTTCCATGAATTTATTAACTCTAGGAACATTTAAAAGGTAATAATAGTTAAATATTAACTGTCCAATGTAAGATGTAAAACTGCAATTCACCCATAGAAATCTTTTAAGAATGCCCACTTATGTGCATCTCATTAATATCTGTATTTAATGGTGAGAATGCCATGCAAGCCTTGAATATGGTTATCTTCTGGTTAGAGCCAAGTTTGAAAGACAGTGCAGCCTGTGTGCCCACCACCCCAAGAATCAAAGGACAAATACCTGACTGATCCACAGCAGACAATGGAATCAAGGCAGAAACACTCCCCCAAGAAAGAAAAGCTTTGGACTGGAGAGTTCACTGCCAAGTTCTACCAATCCTTCAGAGAAAAGCTAACACCAATGCTCCTCAAACTGCTCCACAGAACAGAACGGGAAGAAGCACTATCACACTCTTTCTGTGAAGCCAGGACTGCCATATAATAACTAATTAGAATGCTTGTGTGTATGAAATGACAAATTGTACAAACATGACAAAAAACAACATTAATTTTTGTTTGTAAAAAAGGTTTCTTCTGATGACTTTTACATTGGCTTATATTTATCATTTATAGACTATTTAACTGTTAATGCAGTTTTTTGAGGGAAATGTGTTAAAAAAGTTGAAAATACCAATCACCCAGAAGCCAGTTTTACACCCAAGAAACAAATCACATTACAGCTTCACGTAGGCAGTGGCAACAGTCCTCACTGTCACCTCAGTGAAGACTGGTTTTACATTTTGCACAGGTAGCAGCCATGTGTTAGTTTTCAAATGGCAAAATTAAGTTTTAACTATTCAAGTAACTAACCCTTGTGATAAAAGTTAGGAGGTCTATAGCAATATGACTGTAAGTTCTCCACCTGAGGAGCTGAAGCAGTACCAGCATCAGTTAAACAAGGGTTTGAAATGAAACACTCCTAATGGCAGCCATGGTGCAAGGTAAAATAGTATTCATTTTGCCCAATGATTATTAATTTTAATATTTAATTTCATTCTCATCAGTCAGTATATACTATACATGTAATTTATTAGAGTCATAAATTATTAAATGACCAAGACATATTCAGAGAAACACATCATGAGGTGGCTTTGTCAATGTGAAAACCTGATACAATTATATAAGCTTAGTGTACAGTATACTATATACCCAGGCTCTATGATG
>LOEQ01007191.1:36775-47134 GCA_001685075.1 Bramus lutescens | reverse complement strand
GGGCCTCTGCCTGCTCGCTCAGCTCCTTCATGGAGCGTAGCTTCTGGTGGATGCCCTCGCCCCGGGTCTTGATGGCCTTGGCGATGGAGTTGGTGTCGCGCTTGATGCTGCTGAGGCGCCGCATGGACGTAAGGAAGCGGACGTTCTGCCTCCCCAGGCGCTTCACGTCCACCATTAGCAGTTGATTTTCATCCTGGATGTCCTGGATGACCCGGTACAAAGACTCCAGGATGTGGTCGGTCTCGAACACGATGTCTTCGTGGGGAGCGTCAAAGTCATCGTCCCCATCTGGGAATTGCTGGTCATAGCTCCTGGACAATTCCAGAAGCTCTGCAAGCCGGTCCTTCATTTTGCCTAAAAGTAGAGACAGCAATTAGAATCCTCTAGTGACAGTCAGATCTTTTCATTAAGAGGGACTGAACCTCAATGCTCCTCATTCCTTTTCCCTGGGTGCATCAAGGGGCTCAATGCCCGTGACATTTCACCTACAAGTAAAGCCATATTATGACTCAGACTCAGGCTCCTGGCTGTTTCACAGCCTCTACACAATGTACTCCAATGACACAGGAGCCCTCCACTCAGCCAGTAATTTAAAAGTTTAGATTGCTTTGGGAATTAATTTATTTTCCTTGTTTCTTGTTGCTCCATTAAGAATTAGACACAGTAGCCTTGGTGGTGGTGGTGCACGCCTTTATTCCCAGCACTTGGGAGGCAGAGGCAAGATGATCTCTGTGAGTTCAAGGCTAGTTGGATCTACAAAGTGAGTTCCAGGACAGTCAGAGCTGTTACACAGAAAAACTCTGTCTCGAAGAAAATAAATAAATAAATAGAAGAATTAGACACGCAGATACAAGGGGGGGGCAGAAAGGTTTGCAAAATTTTGAATAAAGACCATGTACAAGGCTTTGCAACAGATGCTATTTTTTCTCTATTTTGTAGCTATTTGTCACAGGGAAATATCCCTCCCTTGTACTTAGAACAACTCTTAAAAGTTAAGTTGGTTTATTTAGTCTGCATGGTAGTCAAAACTCTAATCCCAGCACTCCGAGTGCAGAGGCAGGTGGATATCTGAGTTTTGAGTCCAGCCTGGTCTTCAGAGTGAGTTCCAGGACAGCAGAGTTACATAGGGAGACCCTGTCTCAAACAAAACAAAAACAAAACCAAAAAAAATTAAGTAGGCTTGATGTATTTGTCTCTTAAAAATGATGTCATTGGCGGCATGAGAGATGACTCAGTGGTTAAGGATGAGGTTCTGCTCTGGCTGAAGACCTGAGCTCAGATCCTTGCACTCATGTCTGCTGGTTCACAACTGCCTATAACTCCAGGGGATCCAGTACCCTCTTCTGGCCTTCATGATCAACTGCACTCATGTGCACATAGCCAAACACAGGCAGGTAGACAGACAGACACACACACACACACATGAAGCAAAACCAAAGAGATGAGGGAGCATGGCGGTGGGTGTCTTTGATCCAAAGGCGAAGACTGGTAAAATCTCTGTAAATTTGAGGCTAGCCTGGTTTACATAGAGTTCCATGCTTGCCAGGGCTATGTAGTGAGACCCTCTCTTAAATGAATAAATAAGTAAACAGATATATAAATAAATAAAACTCATGCTGTAAAGGTGCTGGGTGGATGGCTCAGAGGATCTGAGTTTGATCCTCAGCCCCTATACAAGCGGTGAATGCGGTAGTGTACACCTGTAATCCCAGCACTGGGATTACACAGAGGGCTCTTCAGGGCTTGGTAGCCGGTCAGGCTAAAAAATTCAGGGAGCTCTAACTTCAGCAAGAGATTCTGTCTCTAAAAATAAGGTGGAGAGCGACCTAGGAAGACATCAACATGCTTGCACACACTCATGCACATGCACCCTCCCACACAGGAACACACACACACACACATGAGAACATACACACACAAATGCCAAAGTGAAACCTGTTTGAAGTAAAATAACACCAAAATAAAGGCAATTCTAGTAACGTGATACAAAGCAAATTTTGGACATCAAAGTCAGGTGCAGAGGTGTGCACCTGTTGATCAGCTGTCGGGAAGGCTGAGAGGCACGATGAACACTTGAGCCTATGAGTTCCAGTAGCACAGCCCGGGCAACACAGCCAGACCCCATTGGAGGGGAAGAAGATTTCTCTAAGGAGATTTCTTAGCTCCTTTCCCCAATATCATTTTCTAATGGTAAGCATTGTTAACATTTTTCACAATCAAAAACCATTTATACAAAAAATCTGAATCATAAAATCTTGTGACAATGATATAACATAGTCTCATATACCCATCATGCAACAGAAACTTTGCCCCTTTAGCGAGGTTGGTACAAATCGTTGCTCAGACAAAACCATGTTTCCTAAGTATACACATTTTGAGTGGAGTGAAAACGTGAGTTGGGGCTAGTTTGCCCTTATATATAATGCTTTCTGATTAGGAAAAAACCTGTTCCTAGGACATAGTCTGTGGCAAAGCACAGCTCCCAAGAGCTCCACAATCACGCAGAGAACTTGATCTCAAAGGCTTCTTTCAGGTTGACATAGTGTCATGCAGCAGTGCTGATGGAGGGTGGATATCTGAATTAGTAACCATGGAGAAATGGTGAGCACTGGCCATGGCTTCCCAGCTGCCAAAAACTTTATCTATGTAAGCTAAGTAGAAATTTTATTCTGTAATAGTAATTCTTAATAAAACACATTTTCCTGCTTAAAATGTCATTTCTGTCCTTTGGTGAGTAAAGTCAATACCAGGCTTTCTCAGTGTCAATGTTATTCTCCTAGCAGAATAACTGACTGGACAGTAAAAAGATCCAGCCTGCGGAGAGACTTGGGGAGAAATTATGAGGCAGATGATGGGCTAAGATGCTTATAGTTTGATTTTTAATTAATTTTAACTGACATATAAATATAAGATTTAATGGGGTACTATATCATGTTTCAATACATGTACATACTGCATTAAGTTTAAATCAAGTTAGATATATATGTCTCCATAAATATCATTTCTGGACCAGGCTCTACTCTAATATCATAGCAAATGTATAATCATAAAAAATTCACTATTAAAAAAATACAAAATATACAGTGAGTTTTTTACTTTTTCTTCTTAAATTCTTCTTTATTATTTTTAATTATGTGTGTGTGTGGGGGGGTCTCTGCACTTGAGTATAGTGTCTGAGGAATCCAGATGCAAATCCCCTGAAGGTAGAAATAGATGCAGCTGTGAGTCACCCAGTGTGGGTTCTGGGCACTGAAACCCAGTCTTCTGCAAGAGCTGTATATGGTCTTAATTACTGAGCCATTTCTCCAGCCTCTGTTTTCCTTTCCTTTTTCTCCCACCAAGTTATCAGGAAACAATTAAAAGTAATACAGGACTCCAAGACTTTTAAAGAAAATGCTGGAAAGAGGAAACACTGATAGAACACATGAGGACAGCTCAGCAACACATACTGAAAGCTTTTCAAGTAGGTATTTATTCTAAGGACACATGGGAAGATGTGTGGAGTCTGTGAAATATGCATATTTCCACCACCATATTAAATTTGCAGATATTCAGAAATGAGTTCAAGGCACAAAATGCTGAGCTACTTACTGGCTACTCCATAAGTCACAGAGTGTAGAAGGCCGTTTAATGAGATGAAAAGCACAAGTTCTCTTGGGTAGGAAAGGTAGCTAGGGAGAAACTGAGGCAGTCCCACGCAACTATTTGAACTAGATTTGAGCAAGATGCATCAGAGTGTTTTCCTTGAGTCATGGGATAACATGACTGGCACTATTACTTCCTTTTGCTGTTCTATATTTTCCATAATTTTATGAGCTACATATAGATTGATAATTAATTGTAATAATCTATGTGTGACTATTAGATTGACATTCCGTGATCCCTGAGGAAGTACTCTAACTCACTAGCACAGAATGGGAGCCACATCCATCTGCTTAAGGTAGTGTTAGTGCATTCTACTCTCCAAGAAGTGGGCGGACAAAATGAATACATTTTGATGGACACAACAAGCATAGAGCATAGATGCTTTCCTTGAATCTTGACTAAGCCTTGCAAAACATTATGATGGAAGGGAATTGTTGTCAAAGGGAAAGAGTCACACATACCAGATTTCTAGTACTCTGTCCATAGACAGGTCATACACTCTCTACTGCTCATCTGAAGCTGGAAAGAACTATGGGAAGAGACCACCTTGTTATCATCATGGAGAGCAAAGCAGAGTCTGAAGCACCTCATAGATGGTATCAAAATGTTCACAGAGTGACTTGTGTTTAGAATCTCACCACTGACACCACAGGTCCTCAATCACTAAAGATCTAAAAGTATTTGAAGGTACAAGTCCTTAACCTGTAAGGAAATGGGAAGGGCAAAGGGAGTGTCCGGGCCCTTTGACAGGCATTAAATGCAAGGCTTCCTGGAACCTTCCTGCCCACCCTTCCTATGCAGCATAGACCTAGATGGGTAAGTTCTACTCACTTGGAAGTTCTCCCAGCTGCCAGCAGGCAAACATCAGGAAAACTACAATGTGTGTGTGTGTGTGTGTGTGTGTGTGTGTGTGTGTGTGTGTGAGTACCAAGAGGTTTCCATTCCAAGAGTATCTTTGGAAATATTTGAAATATGCCTTTTTAATGAAGGCACATCAGAACATAGACGAGGACACAAAAGAGCATCAAAAGCAGCTTTATAGTAAGTAGGTTGATATGTACCATGACATCCTAAAAGAGAAAACTATAGTAACTGATAAAAACAAATCACACAAGTCAGCTAGCCCAGAGTTTCACAGTGTCGAAGAGCAGCATAATAAACGTTGGTAAACTGCTTATAAAGTTGCTAAAGTAACTTCTGCTTTAATTCACACTCAGATGGAAAGTACCAAAGATGGTTTATAACCACCAGCTGGTTTTCTTCTAACTTTCCAAGCAATGTGGCCTGAGAGATCTCAGTACAATAAGGAGGAAGGGAAGGAAGGTGGGTTGCTTAACCCTTCTTCTGTTGAGCAATAAAATTACACGTGAAAGCACACAGAGAAGTAAAGAGTTGATGGTGCCCAAGTGGATTTCAGACCTCGTGAGACCATGAAGTCACCCGGAGGGTTCCCAGGGCTGCAGCTGCCTGCACAGGGGCTTCCAGAATGAGCTCCTTGTGATATTTAGTACACAGCCAAATTTGTAGCCCATGCCACAGATTCTTATTGTGGAAGCTTTGCCACCATGAAAGTCAGGCAGTGCTGGAACACCTTAATGGTCCCCAGACTGAAAGGGCCCAGAACCAGCAACGAAAGAAAAGGATGGCTCTTGGCCTCTTCCTCCCCCACTACCAGAAAGATGGTGTCTTCCATAATCACTGGCTTCTGAGGATGGAGAGGGGCTGCAAATGAAATGAAGATTAACTGAGAACTTATTTTCAGTCTGGTAAGTTGTGAAAACAATCCAGGAAGCCTAGTGGTGGAGTAAGCAAGTGTGGTAGGGGTTTATTAGAATGTCTTCACTCTCATATGAACAGTTAAGGCAGACACTAACAAAAGGGCATTGAAAATGGATATTGGTTTTACTATTATGTGGCACCTTGAAGTACAATAATAAGTTATCTAACAGAATTCAAACTGAAGGGTGGCATGACTCTATTAGCTAAATATAAGGGCCATTGGGACCTGGGTCCTACTATTGAATCTGGCCTGTAAAATCTTGCTATTTTCTAAATATGGTTCAGTTGGTAGAGTGTTTGCCACCCAAGTATGAGGACCTGAGTTAAAATCTCCCAGCACCCATGTGAAAATCTGGATTCAGTGATGCAAATCTGTAATCATGGTCCTGGGACAGTAGAGGAAGGTGAATCCCCAAAGTTCCAAATCCAGTGAGACCTTCACTCCGAAAATAAGGCAGAGGAAAATTTTTGAAGGCATCTAATGTTAACTTCTGGCCTATACACATACACATACATGCATGTTTCAACTTCTGCATGCATAGGTGTGTGCACACATGAACACATGAGAATACCACCACACGCATACTACTACACACACATTTTCTGTCCTATCAGGAAAGATGACTTGAGAAGGTCAGTGAATGGGGATGCTAACTACATAACTGACACACCGGATGCTACAGAGAACAGCCAGGACAGTCACTGTCCCTGCTCATTCCTAAAGAAACTTTCGTAAACACAATGTACAGCTATAACTCTGCTCATAAGAAAGAAAGGTTTATGTACACTTAGTCTGCAGCAACAAAAAAAAAGTTTTTTTTGATTGTTATAGTCTAAATTACACCCCCTTGAAATGACAAAGATAAGGCCTTCTTGTCCTGACTCCATTTTTGTATTTGCTTAGACAGTTCTCAGCCCTCTCCCCAGCCCCCCAATGGCCATCTCTGCCTTAGCAACACATCTGAGATTTCCATGGCCCTGACCAAATGATTAAAGTAAATCAAACAACTAGAAAAGTTGTAAGTAAAAAAAGAATTGGCATGTTGTGTCTAAAATAATTACTATGTTCAGAGACGAATGTTTCAAGGCTGCACTGACCCTGACTCATCTAACTTGGATGTAAATTATGGTCCTCTTGGGCACCAAGAGACTTTTCAGAGGCACAAGCCGATTTTTGTTCTGACCACCAATGAAAAGGGCTTAAAACTTTTCATTGTCTTGCTTTTCTCCATGTCGCCACACAGGTATGTGGAGGCAGAGGCACAAGTATATTCAAGATTTGGCCTCACCCATAATCTACCACCATGGCCTAGGAAGGCATTGTTGCTGGAGGTGTAATGGATGTCAATACTGCTGTATAAAAAGTGCCCTTATCCACAATGGCCTAGCACACGCCATAGGAGAAACCGCTAAGCCTTAGACAGGCACCACATCCACCTCTGTGGGCTTGCATCCAATTGTGATGAGTCTATGTACGTCAAGTTGATGGAGACACTTTGTGGTGAGCACCCAAACAAGCTGATTAAGGCTGATGGCAGCAAGAAAGTAGGCGAATGGTCAGGCTTCTGTAAAACTGATGGAGAGGGAAGCCACAGAAAGTGGTTGGTTTCAGCTGTGGAGTGGTTAAGGACTACGGCAAAGAATCTCAGGCCAAGGATATCATTGGAGAACACTTCAAATGCAAGAAATTAATAAATGAAAATTCTGGCTCATTTAAGACAAAACAAAACAAACCAAAACAATCAAAACAATCTTTTAACTGTCTGAATCAGAGTGGTTTCCAGTAACTATTGCATGTGGATTATTTCACCTTAACTGTGCCTCATTCCAAGTTCATATGTGAAAGTCCTGACCCTAGCATGTCAGAGTACCTCTGTATTTGCTGGTGGTATTGAAGAAATTAAGTTAAAATGAAGTCTTTGGGGGATAGATCTTAATTCAATATGGCTGGTAAGGAATCCAGTGGGAGAAAGTTTGCACACTCAGAGTAAAGCTGGGAGAAAATAGAGTTAATCTATGAGCCAAGTAAACAAACCTTGTCAAATTAGTCATTTTTCTATGGCTGTGACAAAACACCCAGACCAAGACAACTTTTAGAAGAACGAGTTTACAGAGGCTTATGGTTCCAGAGCGATGGAGTCCATCATGGTGGGGAAGCATCAGGTAAGGCAGCAGGAGCAGGAAGCTGAGGGCTCACATCTTGAACAGCAAGCACAAAGCAGAGCAAGCAAACTCAAAGTAGTGAGCCTTTAAACTCTCAAAGCCCGTCTCTAGTGACATACTTCCTCCATCAAGGCCATATATTCTAAATCTCCCAAACAGCACCACCAACTGGGGACCGAGGGGTCAAATGACCCAGACATTGGGGGATATCTCGTTCAAACCTCCAAACTTGCCAACACACTAACATTGAATTTACAGACGCTGAACTTCTGAGAAATGAGTTTCTGGTGCCAGGGGTATCCAGCCTTTTGACACTGTGATACAATGCTGCCATCTACAAAGTTCACATCGGAGAGCTACATACTGAATCATAAAAACAAACAAACAAAAAAACCAACCAACCCATAATGTATGGTTGTTTAAGTAAGTTTGAGGGTTTTGCATTGGGTTCCATTCGTAGCTGCCCTTGGTAGACTGTGGTCAGCAAACTTGTCAGGCCTAGAAGCCATTCGGACTGTCGTACCTCGGTATGAAAAAACCAATTTATACAACATGGAAATGTTGCCTAACACCAAAAAATAAAATCCTTCCTGGCTTCACAGCAATATGTTACAAGTATTTTGACTTGTAGTGAGGAAAATCCGACATGGCTGTGCAGAATGCAGAGCAGACGGAGGCTCAGATTGGACCACGGGGAGTTGGCCAGAGAGGTGAATTGGAGAAGATGGGAGGGAAACAAACCCTTCAGTCCTTTCTAAACTTACACTTATGATAAACACGGGTTTCAGACTTCATTCTGCTTTCATATATGTCTTTGTTAAGGTTTCTATCACTGTGAAGAGACACCATGACCATGGCAGCTCTTACAAGGAAACCATTTAGTCAAAGGTTCAGTTCATTCTTATCATGACAGAGAGCATGGCGGAGTGTAGGCAGACATAGTGGTGGCTATGTCTTGATCAGAAGACAACAGAAAGTGGACTCAGACCCTGGTGTTATCTTGAGCATAGGAAACCTCAAAGCCCACCCCGACAGTGACACACTTCCTCCAACAAGACCACACCTCCTAATAGTGCCTTTCCCTATGAGTTTATGGGGGACAATGACATTCAAATTACCACAATGCTCAAAGTTCAGGAAGTTTAATGTTTTCCTTTTAATATGAACTTAAGAACACATTTAGACACAGGCGCTTTGCAGCATATGCCGTATCTAACTATGGATGAAGCAGAAAAGATCTTGTCCCCAAGAGAGCGTAAATGGTCACTTTTGTATAGTGGTCAAGCTCTTATCTCAGGTTCTGTGATATACAGCTGTTAGGCCTGGGGTTTATAGCAAATTTTAAATAATTATTAAAGGAGATGATAGCTACAGATGGAAAGGTGTTTGCTGGACCATAGGCAACCCTGGGAAAAGCTCCTATGGCGCCCCTTCTCTGGTGGGTGTGGCCCGCACCGGGGTACACTGCCTGGCTGGCGGAAGGCACAGCCCTACCCAAGCTTGATGAGGTCACTGCCTGCTCAGCTATGATCACCCTGTACAGAGCTTGCTCAACCACTTACTCCGGCCCCTCCTGCCCAGCCACCCCCACAGCACAGACATCTGGCTGGGAACAGGACATTCCACTGTGTCACAGTAGCTTCGTGGTTGTTTTCCAGCTCACCCATCTGAACACACCCTTAAAAGACAACACAGGCTCTTTCCCCAACCCGTTGACTCAAATCCATTAAGAATCATTTTACTCAACTGAGTAATCCTCGATGCTCTGCTCTGTTTCTTCATTTTAAAAGGGGGCGAACCAAAAAGGAAGAAAGTATTCTTTTATTTTAGTTTGTGTTTGAGACAAGGTTTTGCTGTGTAGCCCTGGGTGCTCTCTGGAACTCAATGTGTAGCGAACTCAGAGTTGGCCCACCTCAGCCTCCTGGGTGCTGGGATTAAAGGCATGTGCCACCACCATCTAGCAAGAAAGTATTCTTTTATCTTTTAGATACTATAAGCTTAAAATACTTTCTTGTTTTTCTTAAGGTAATTTAAAAAAATAAAAGCCAAATAGGGTTGGTTTTTTAAAGCGCATTTGCCAAAAAACATATTTAACCTTTCTGTAGGGTACAATATGAAAGTTTAAAGAGTCTTCATTGAGAGGGAGTATAATTATAAAAGATAGGGCTAGAAGAAGTGCTAAAAGTATTTGCTGTGAAATTCTCCTAGGTATGGCTGCACAAACAAGACCAGAACAATGACAACATCAATGAGCATGGAAAGGGGAAAGTTTCATGGGGTACCATCCCCAAACACAGAGCTACACAGGCAACTACTGACTGCCGAGAGAGGGAGGATTAACCCCTTCCAGGGATGATCTCCCTTACTGGTTATCTAACATAGTTGTCAGCCCTGAAAACATATGCACAACCAACCAAAAGTGGACTCAGCAGGTTCTATTTATATACTGTGCATATACATATTATTCATATACATATGCACACATATATGTAGCAAGAATAAAGATAAAAGACTCTAAGCTTTGGAGTGGAGGGGACATGGGTAGGAATTGAGGGAAGGTCCTGGGGAGATGAGAAAGAGAAGAGGTGTTGTGGGAGCTCCTTCCGCTCCTTCAGCCAATAGCTGCTAAGATACCAGCCCACTGGGCCCTGGTCTCCCTCTTTAAAAAAGCAGTAACTGCCCTTTGCTCGCTCTCTAGCTTCTGGCTCCGCTTCTGGTGACTAGGCTCCTTTCTTGACTGTTGGTGTTTTGTAAGTTTTACCCTTAAAATAA
>LOEQ01007191.1:21303-35449 GCA_001685075.1 Bramus lutescens | reverse complement strand
AAACCCTGAAATTACTGGGAGTTTAACTAAGTCTCTAAAAACTGTCAGGAGTTGATGTGGCCAGACTCATCTTTCAGAATGTTAAGGTGACAGGAGAATTGTCCTCAGAGCCAGGGGTCTACTTAGAATCCCTGTCTAGACAATGAAATGTGAATGGCTTAAGGTTCAGTCCTGGCTGTTTTGTGAAGTCATGTTCTGACCCCACCTGTGCCACTGATCGCCCTCCTCTGGGATTCCTCAGCTTCCAGGGTCCCAGTAGGTACACAGGGGGGATTCCCAAGAAAGGGATGCATTTCCTAAGAGACTGGGTCTTTCCAAGCCTGCCTTTGTCATCTCTTTTTGCTAGCTACCTTCTCCCATGTATGGAGGCCGACCTCAGTGTTGGGAGAGGGCTCAGTGGGATGTTTCATGAGGAGCTTTTACACAAGAAAGAGTAAACACTCTGTCTTTGCTATCTGCTTTCATAGTTCTTGAGATCCATGGGACCTTAATCCTCTCAAATAAATAATGCAGACCTGGTAACCACATGTGTGACCAGTGCTATTAATATAGCCAGTGTGCTATTAACAGCTTATGTCCCATTTCATCTACGGCCAAAAGTGACCTTGACACCTAAGAGTTACTCTATTATTTGAGCTTAAACATTTTTTAATGGGGGTTGTGGGGGCACATGGGGGCACTAGGGCGCATATGGCTATATCTGCAATCTTGTGACAGTTCGTTCCTTCTACCTACCTTTAAATCAGTTCCAGGGACTGAACTCCAGTCACCAGACTTTCACAGCAAGTCATTTACTCACGGAACCATCCTGCCAACCCTAGTTGAGCTTTTACATAACTTATTTCCCAACTATTCTAAAAATCTCTCTTTCCCCCTGTTTAACTCTTTATAAGAACACAAAAAGCTCACAAAATAATCTCATATAAAAATAAAGATTTTTGGGGGGCTGGAGGGATGGCTCAGCGGTTGAGAACACTAGCTGCTCTTCCAGAGGACTCGGGTTCAATTCCCAGCACCCACATGGCACTCAACTGTTTGTAGCTCCTCTTCCAGGGGACCTGACACCCTCACACAGACAAACATGCAGGCAAAGCAGCAATGTATATAAAATGAGAATAAATAACTTATTTTTTAAAAATAAAGATTTTTATATCATCTATTAAATATGTGTCATGACTATAAAAACAGCCCACAATAAAAACTTAAAACATCTGTTTCCAGATTCTTTTTACCCAACAAATGATGAATATTCAGCAATCGCATTCAGAAGCACCAACCCTGGAGCTATGAAGTGGAGCACATTTCTCTGGTGAAGCAGAGGATTCTGGGAGGTTTCTTCTGGATAGTGACATCCCACACAGCCACCAAGGAAAATCATGCGGTACATTCCACCAACGAAAAGTTTACGCAAACTATGGAGGTGAAACTAAATAAGATGAAGAATGATGAAGGCAACCCTGAAAAGTTAAGAAAATTCTAGAAAGGAAGAGAATGGCCACATGTGCTTTTATATTCAAGCATCTCAAGGTGGTTATTCCAGTTCCGCACATTTCCGAGGCTGTGAAAGAATCATGCATGACGTGTGTAAGCCAGTCTGAGCCCTGAGAACACGTCATGTGCCCATGTGACCATCACTTTCCATCTTATTGTTTGAGACAGGGTCTCTCACTGAACCTGGTGTGATTCAGCTGGGCTGCCTGACCAGCAAGACCCTGGGGTTTTCTTGTCTCTGCCTGTTCTGTGTAGGGATCATAGACCTGAGCTGCCATACTTGGCTCTCCACGTAGGTGCTAGCGATCCGAAGACAGGTCCTCATGTTTGTACAGTAAGAGCTCCACGGAGAGGGGTGACAGAGGAAAGGTTTAAACTGGCAACTGGACACTTGACTGAAAAACCGTCTTCCAGATGAGGAAGGAGCCTATGGGCTTGTGCAGGAAGATGAAGATAACAGAATTCCAGGGGGATCATAATCTGAGAGGAGATTTAGACAATCTGGAGTTGCATAATTGGAAAGAAAGCCAAGCTAATGAGACTAGAACAAGGGAAAAAAGTAATTAACTGTCTGGAAAGCAGACCATACAGTGTGTTCCAGAACATAATCAGGATATAATACAAGGTTCTGCTTCAATTAGTGTGCTTATAATATTAATCACTGAATATTGATGTGGCTTAAATTATGAAGAGTTGTACTGGGGGTGGGTGTGCATGTCTTGATAGAGAAAAATTGTGATAGAGGTATGCTGTTTGGAGATTGAAGACACACACCTCAAGAGGTCGGGTGTGGTTGCCTTTGGTGGAAATGAGAAAGAAGACTGGGTTGTTCTTTTTTCATTTTATGTTTGATGGAATTAATTGTTTTTCTCAAATGTGTAAGTTTGATAAAAATTAAAAAGGAAAAGAAAGACACACAGATATATTCTTACCCATTTTTGCAGGGGTTGGCTAATCATAAGTTCAAGGTCTGCCTGAGCTAAAGACTGAGCTCAAAGGCAGCCTAGGAAGTAAATGAGACCCCATCTCAAGAAAGGCAACAGGGGTATATTTCAGTCATAGAGTGGTTTTTTTCGCATGTGCAGGAGCCTCGGTTTCATCCCTAGTACTGAAAAAAACAAAAACAAAGAAGTTGCAGGTGGGATTTTAGCTATCCATCAGCTCACTGTGCCCTTACAGTACACTCAATAAGCGTCTTTCCTGAAGGACAGAATGGGAGAGGGGGTGAAAGGGGGAAGACTGCCTCTGAAATTCAATTACTAACCAGAAGGCTGATGCTATGACTTTGGGCTAGTGTAGGGTGATGAAGACTTCAGAAGAGCCAGGAGTGGTGGCACACACTTCCAATAGCAGCACTTGGGTGGGTGAGGCAAGAAGATCGCTGTGAGCTCAAGGCCAGTTTGGTCTGGTGTACGTAGAGAGTTCCAGGACAGCCAGAGTGGCATAAGAGAGAGACCCTGTCTCGAAAAGATGAGAAAAAAAAGAAAAGAAAAAGGAAGGAAGGAAGGAAGGAAGGAAGGAAGGAAGGAAGGAAGGAAGGAAGGAAGGAAGGAAGAATATGAGAGAGAGAATTCAGAAACTGTCTTCCTGCTGAGTGTGCCTCTTTCTGACATTGACTCTGGGTAGATTCCACTCCAGAATAAACCCTTAAACACATTTACGAGAGAATCAGAAAGTCTTCACATGTTAAGTGTTGATTGCAATAAACCCAAGCTTCCTACAAGGCTTTAAATTAAAAATCTGAAAATGAAAATTACCCAGAGCCAGCTGTGGTATGCATACGTGTGGTCTACGCACTGGGGAGGCCGAGGCAGGAGTCCAGTGAATTCAAGTTCTGCCTCCACAGTGAAACCCTGACGATGACATGGAAATAGGGAAAAGTTGAGACAATGATCCGAAAGTAACTCTCACGGGGCTGGGGTGATGGCTTAGTCAGTGAAGTGACGAGTTTACTTCTCCAAATTGACATAAAAACAAACAAAAACAAAAAAACAGGCCTGGTGGCACAAGTTTATTCCCTAGCTCTGGTGAGGCAGAGACAGGTAGACCAAGGGCTGGCTGGCCAGTCGACCACGCTAATCAGGGATTTCCAAACAAGTGAGGCAGCCTGTCTCAAAAAACAAATAGAACGGCACCTGTGGAATGACACCCGCGTTTGATCTCTGGCTTCTGGATGCTCAGAGGTGCACACACATGTGACACACACACACAAAATAAAACAAATAATCCTCAACTAATGAACACTTAAGCTTTTTATATAAATTGAAAATACAGTAATAGAAAGTAAAGGAGGTCTTGGCTGACATGACATCTATCATAAAACAATAATAAAAGCGAATAGCATTTTTTAATCTAAAAATATAGACAAAGGGATAAGAGTAAAATACTGAGAAACATTGCAGATACATACAGAGAACTGGTAAGTGATCACACGCATATCAGAATAATAATAAGAAGAATTTAAACTAATCGGGCTGTCATAATTGGCTGGCACATACTGAATTCTCTGTAATCTTTACCATAAACTCTCTAATATGTCTCGGGAAATTATAGATTTAAAAATGCAAAATCAATAAAAGAAACACCAGTAAAAAATTCATAAATCTTTATCTGTCCATTAGAATAATGATAACAGTCTGGAGAAATCCCAGAGGGAAAGAAAACCAAGTATAAGGACATATAATTGGAAATCTCTACACAACAGGAAGAGAATAACAAGATACAAGTTAGACTTAGCAACTTATCTCAAAATGAGAGAAATAAAAATACAAGCTTTGTCTGTCCTTTCAGCACTAAGACTAAACTGAAGCTATGAAAATGGAAAATGTTCCTTATGTTTATGCCAAGGACAGCGGTGGTGGAATATAGGAAGGTGATTGTCAGTGAGCCAGATACACAAATGTCCACAACTCCCAAAGTTCAGTTAAGAGCAATTCATAACTTGAGAAATTGTCCAGTTCGATATCAACAAAGACATGCTGACTAAGTAGAACATTCCCACTGTCAGCTGTTAACCTTTGAAGAGAAGTTGATGTGCCTATAATTTGATTTCTTAAGGAACACATTTTATCATCTAAAAAGTATTTCTTTTTTTGGAAAAAATAAAACTTATTATATTTATGTATGAAACTTCCCAACAATAAGAAATAAATTTTAAAATTAAGGTAGAGAATAAACAGTAGAAGATACATGCTGTCTTTCTCTGTCCTCCACACACTCAAAAAATTAAAGAATTAAATTTAAAATTTATGTCTACACTTTATGTCATAGATGTAAGCAAACAAAATGCTGGGCATATTAGTTAGCTTGATTTAATTGTGCACATTGCACATGCATATTTAATGTCACAAGCTACCATACAAATTCACAAATATGATTAATGGATCAAAATAATAATAATGTGTGGTGATTTGAGTGAGAAATGTCCCTCATAGTTTTGGGTATTTGAACACTTGATCCCTAGATGGTGGCACCGTTCAGGGAAGCCTATGTGATAAAGCCTTGGTGGAGGAAGTATATCACTGGGGGAGAGTTTTGAAAGGAAAAAGCTCTGCCTCCTACTAATTCAAACTCTCTGTTCTGTGCTCAAGATTCAAGCTGTGAACTCTCAGCTTCCTGATCCAGCCACCATACTTGCTGCTTGCTCCAAGTTTCTCTGCCATCCTGGGCTCTAACCCTCTGCAACTCAAGGACAAAATAAATTCTCCTCAACAAGTTTCCTTTGATCTCATTGTTTTATTCCAGCCACAGAAAAGTAAGTAATACATAATAATTTGCAGTTTAAACATTAAATCCTAATAGCTAAAAATTTTTTTTACAAAATCATGAATTCACCTTTCCTGTCCTCAGATAAACTTGTTGAAGCAGAGGAAAAATAAGTCAGCAGGATAATAAGATCAACAATTGGCCAGAAGAGAAGAAAAAGGAAGGACCCAGCATGAGCTGCAAAGCTGGGAGGAGGTTACCAATTGCAACACAGGTATTGCAATTTCTCTCCCCTGCGTGGAAGCCAAGTTCACAGATGAGAATTCAGAATCAACACAGCTCTGAGTGCATGCGCTTCACCCCTTGGGCCATTTAGAACAAAACCTCAAGGGTGATACTCCTAGACCAAGCATAATGACTCTAAAAAGTTATTTTAAAGGCTATTTATATTACATTTATTTATTTAGAGATTTATTTATTTTTATTTTATGTGCATGAGTGTTTGTCTGCATGTATGTATGTATACCACGTGCATGCCTGGTGCCTGAGCGGTGCAGAAGAGGGTGTCAGATCCCCTGGAACTGGAATTACAAATGGCTGTGCTGTGGGTAGCCATGTGGATGCTGGAAACCAAATCTGGGTCCTCTGCAAGAGCAGCAAGTGCTTTTGACTGTGGAGCTCTCTCTCCAGGCCCCACATTTATTTATTCATCTTGTGTGAAGATTGTGGGTATCAGTGTTCATCACCATGTGGGTTCTGGGTCATTAGGCTTGGTGACAAATGCCCTTACTTACTGAGCCATCTTGCTAGCCCTTTACTCTTAAAAGTAATTTTTAGAAGTCTACCATAAAGTTAATGAATTTCAGAGCTTTAAATTTGTTTGTCTGATTTTGATTTTTGCCACTATATATTACACATTGGGATATTAAGACCAACTTCTAACCATAGCAGATTCCATGAAACACCCAGAAAGTTCATTCTCTGTTCCTTCTTATCGATTTCACTCTTCAAATGGAGGAATCACTTTCTTCTCTTTTAGCAGCATTGCCTCCCAACATGTGCACACATGCGTGCACGCGTGCACACACGCATACAATCACGCACACATGCATACACAGCTACAAATGTGTGTGCACTTGCATGCCCACATACACATGTGAAGGAATCTCAATTTGGATCTAGAATCAGCAGATCTCCTTTTGCTTAAAAGGGGACCCTTGTAACAAAAGCCACCCTCCCGGCTTCGATTTTGGTGTGAATTGGGTTTCTTGGGAATGTGACCTCTTCTTTGACCTCGGACTGGGTATATGAACTGACACTCCCCAGGCTTCCTCTTTCCTAATACTCACCATTTGTTCCCCTGCTGAGCAATTTACAACACGGTCTCTTGATGTTTGGGTTCTGCTTGTCTGCAACCTCCATGGGGTCAGGGATTGTGCCTATGCCTGTGCCTGCTGTGTTTGTAATGTTCTCTAGAGCATCTAATATGGAGACCCTCGATAAATGGTTCTCAAATAAATAAGGTCACTAGAATGCTTCTTTTCTGTCACTTTTATGAGTCACAGGTGAAAGATGGTCCTTGACCTCCCAGTGGCAATAAACTCAACAATAAAGAGAGGAGGACCAGGCAGTGGTGTTCAAACTCTGAGAACATGAAGTCTTATTAGAGAACATAGGGCTGGAGGTAACTCCCAGTGTCTTACTCAGTTATCTTCTTGGTAGGGGAAAGGAGAGGAAACTGAGGCAGAGATAACTTGAGCAGGAGCCTGAAGCACACACAGAGGGCACAGAAATGACAACTGTCAGACTTCTCAGGAATGAACAAGGCAATGAAGTGCCCCCATTGACCATGTTATTCAGCAGATGACTAATGTTTCCTGCAAAGATCTTATTCCAAATCAATATGCTCTCAAGTGCCTTCCCCTTCCAAGAAAAATTATTGCCCATTTCTGTGAGTCAAACGATGTGTTTTCTTGCATCTATGAATGTTTAATCTTTCTTCCCAAGCTACCTCTTTCATGCTATTAGATGGTCATTAAGGTTTAAAGCTAGCACCTTGACATTTGCTCTGCATAAGCCTTCCTGGAACTTCCTGTCCTTGCAGAGTTACTGATTCCTATAAGGGGACCCTCCTTCAAGAACAGCTTTTCAAGGAATCTGATGTCTCTGCATCTGAGATGGGAGAAAGCCAGGGCAGAACTTTCTTTCCCCTCTTCCTCCTTCCCTTTCTCTCTCCCTTCCTCCTTTTCTCTCTTCCTCCCTTCCTCCTTTCCTTTTTCCATTCCTCGTTTTCTTCTTCCTCCTTCTTGCTCCACCTCTTTGGATTTGGTTGTTGTTGTTTGTTTGTTTTGAAATAGCATAGGCAATTCATTCTGATATTCATAACCTTCAGGTTACACACTGAGGTTTACTGGGCTGTTTCAGGATTTTCAAAAGGTTTTAGATAGGTGTTGGGGAGAGAGAGGGGCAATGACAGCAGTAGTAATACAGTTTGTCCTTTCTGTCCTTCCAAGCTGTTGCACCATATGAAAGGACTCTGTCATAATAGTAAACAGCCATGAAATATCAACAAGACTTTGTTTCATGTAGTTTGCTATAGTAAATGAAGAGGCTACAAGGTGGGCAGTGCAGTGATAGTGCAGAATTCATCCCATGAACTGTCCTACTTTATCCAAAATCAGATTGTGGGTCACTAGCCCAATGGGTGTGAGCAGAAAGTGAGGGAGGAAGCTGGGAGGGGAGGCAGATTTGCTGCCATTCAGAGCTGACCCTGAAGCCAGAACATGTCCTACTTCCTCCATCATTCCAAAAAGCTGAAATTCACATTATTAACCAATAAGTTCTGTAAAGAATATTGCTTCACATCTTTGAACAGAGGGAGGTGTAGAAGAGTCCAGTACACAAAAAGAAATACTTTATTGGAGACTTTTATCCCGAGTATCTTAGTACTCACTGAAAAGGAAAACACCCTCAGTGATCACTAAAGATACATCATTGTCGCAACTGGAGAGTTCAAACCCCCAAACCAATTCACACCAAAAGTTACCAGTTAGTAAGCCTTATAAAGAACTTGAATGACATACACTAGTCTCCATGACCCATAGGCTTAGAGACTGAACCACAAATGCTTACAATAACAGATGCTTTTGTTTTCAGCAAAAGTCACAGAATGGCTAGAAAAGAGGTAGGGCCGGAGGGGGACTCTGAGGGAACCTGCCAAAGTTAACCATAGCAATGACCCTTTCTTAGGGAACTCCCAGCAGAACTGAGGAAGCAAGACAAACCCACATGAAATCGTAATGCAAATCTTTCACTTTCTATTGAGAGAAGGACTTAATGAACCATAGGCAGACATAGGAATTTAAACAGACATTTAAATTTAAAAGAGACAGGTGGGTTGAGTTGTCTAAGAAGGCTCTAAGTTGCCCTACACACAACAGGTGACTATCAATTTCCCTATAAATCTCAAGTGTCAAAATATTTAATTCACAGAGCAAGAAAACATTGAAAGGCACCAAGTGTTATGTGTCCGAACATTTTGGAGCTTTAAACTTGGTGCATTTGGTTAAGTTTGTGCACAGCATCAGCTTGATTTCTGTGTCTTTAAAGGACCCAAAGTCAAGGTGGTCAATACTGTGTTGAACAAAAACCAAAGTATTTACCCAAGTCAGAGGAGGTCAGGTCATCAAACAATGAGAATGGTGTAGAGTTGGGTCTGGACTTGGTGGGGAGTGGCTTGTTGGTAAGAATACCTGTGTTAGGACCAATGGCATAGACTCAAATACCCCAAGTACAAAACAGGATCTCAGCAGAAGATAACTGAACCATCTGTCAAGCTAAAGCCAAGAGGATAAGGGTACACCAGGGTCTGTTCACTGTGTGAGGTTCTTCAAGTTAGGGGCAGGAAAGTACCTGTTTTAGAGTCCAACCATGACGAAATAGGCACCCACAGGCAGATCACAAGCCAGGAGTGTGAGATTTGTAGTTCTTAGGTCCCTGACTGCATTTGTTAGTGATTCTTTCACCATGGGACCCACAACCTGTTGATTAGCACCCAGGCCCCTGGCCAGCCTTTCTACTGACCAAGATATTGAAAAAAAGGAAAAGCTGAACAAACCTTCAGTGCTTAAGAAACAGTTCTGGAGGCCAGAGCTCTGAGACTCTTCAGAGGCTCTTAGTCTCCATAAAGATGTTTAGTCCATTATATCCATGGTGGGGAGCATGGCAACAGGCAGACAGGCATGGTGCTGGAAATGCAGCTGAGAACTCACACTTGATTGACTACTGTGAGGCAGAGACAGAGACAGCGAACTGGGAAGGAGGCGGGCTTTTGAAACCTTAAAGCCTATCCTCAGTGACATTCCTCCTCCAATAAAAACACATCTTCTAATCCTTTCCAAATAATTCCACCAACTGGGGACCAAGTATTCAAATACATGAACCTATAGAGGCCATTCTCACTCAAACCACCACACTGGAGCAATTTATGGTAATCCCGGTTGTATTCCTAGATGTATCACGTATTTCTTAAAAGGAAAGCAGGAGAAAGATGCTACACAGCAAAACAGAGGCTATGAAGTGTTTGTATTATGACTGGAGCTATTCCTGCTCAGGGAAGAATTGTTGTGATTAAAAAAAATGACGGTAACTTGAGTTTGGTATAAAGTCTAAACAGTCATTTATTAATCTGTTTCTTCAGAAAGCATGTCAGCATGTAGAAACTATGGATCAGGTGCTTGGGATAAATTTCCAGTACTGTCAAGCATTATTCTTCCTTGTAGTAGTTAGAGAATTTATCACAGGAGTCCAGTGAGGAATAAAAGATTTAATCTATTTATTGAGCCTAGAATAATGCCTGGTCTACATAAGCACTCAATACATTGACCGTATTTTGGTTTCTGTTGCTATGCTAAAACACTGACCAAGAACAATTTAACAGGAAAAAGGCTTTGTTTGGCTTACATGTCCTAGGACATAACCTGTTACTGATGGGTGGACAAGAGCTTGGGGCAGGAACCCGAAAGCAGGAACTGAAGCAGAGACCATGAAGGAATGCTTCTTACTAGCTTGCTCTTCATTTCTTGTTCAGCTTGCTTTTAAACTACAACCCAAGACCACCTACTCAAGAATGGTGCTACCCACAGTGGACTGGGCCCTTTCGAATCAATTATTAATCAATTAATCCCACAGATATACCTGCTGGACAACCTGATGGAGGAAATTCCTCAGTTGAAGCCCCCTCTTCCCAGATGACTCTAGTTTGTGTCAAGTTCACAAAACTAACTGGCATAAAATCCTAGTTATTATTTGGTCCAAATTTTGTCTAAGGCATATAAAATTTTACATGCCAAGTAATGTATAAGCTCCTCATCATCCTTTAGCTTACACCAACTTTTCCATTGTGTGGGAGGCTCCTATTCCAGTCACTAATGAGAAATACAGGCATCATCTTAACTCTTCTTCCTCCCTTCCTCACAGCCCAGCTCTCAAGAGGCAGTGGGATCCTGCATGTCAATACGATGCGAGTTCTATCAATGCCTTCCTTCATTTCCCTGCCTCACCACCATCTGATTCTAGCCTTGTTCATGCTCTCATCTCAATATTACAGTACTCTCCCTAGGACCATGTAGCTCTCAGCCGATCTGTTCTAAGGATGTGTGTATATGTTCGTGTTTATCCACGTGTATGTGTGCACATCTTCATGTGTGTGGGGGGTGCACATGTTCACGTGTATGTGGTCCCATATGTGTCTGCATGCCTAAGGTCAGAGGTTGACATGGGTGCCTAAGCTCTCTCACTGGACCTGGAACTTATTGATGCAGGTAGACTGGAAGGTTAGCAAGTCCTGGGACCCTTCTGTCCCTGGTCACCCAGTGCTTAGATCAGAGGTGACAGCTGTTTGCTTTACATGGGTGCTGGAGATCAGACTCAAATCCTGGCGCTTGCATGGCAAGCGCCTTCCGGCCTAAGCCATCTCCTCAGCACCGTTTTGTTCTAGTCACATGTCTGATGCTATTTCTTTCCTGAGAGGCCCCCACAGGATAAAGACCTGGGGCCTATGTGACATTCAGACCTTTGTGATCCTGTCCTAGTGTCTTTCTACTCTCATCTCTCTGCCCTCCCATCAGCCCACCCCAAGAAGCAAGCTGGAGTTTCCTGACTACAGAATACTGTTCCAGTGCTCGGCACTGCTGCTGTCCCTTCTGCTGGGCCATCCACCCTTCCAGTTCCTGGACAACCCTCATCCACAGTCCGGTTCATTGTTTAAAGCATCTTCACACCATTATGCGTCCAGCCCAAGCTAAAGCTCAGGAACGCAATGCCTAACATACTTTATTTTTTCTTTCTTATAGAAGACGTGACTCTGTAGCTGTGGAGGGAGGGATGAAATATAGCAATTAAAGTTGTTTTAAGTTAGCTGTTGTTCTTTACTAGTTAGCTGCCTCAGAGGACTGGAATGTTTGGTCCACCTTAATCCTCACAGACCCTGCCCAAGACACTCTGGTGAATGCCTGACTCCTATTTACGCTGCTCCCTGTACACACATATTTAAGGTAAGGTTTAAATTCATAAATTATTCACAGTAAGAGATGAACAAGAATTGATAGAACAATTAATACAGCATGATTAATTCGGTATGAATACATTCCCTCTCTTAAAGTATCTTACCACCAGGTGTGGTGACATACACTTTTACAATGATCACTCAGCAGGCCTAGGTCAGCTTGGTCTATATAGTGAATTCCAGGCCAGCCAGGGCTACACAGTGAGAACATGTCTCAAATAAAGTAAATCAAAGTATATGACTATTCCTGGAATCTTCTATTTAATGTATCAGAACTCAGGTAACTAACGTCATGGAGGTCAACCCTCCAAATGAGGAGCAAAAACTATATAGACCAATGAACAGACAGCTGCTTCGATCTAGTGGTCTACAGTGAGGAACCACTCATTAGTCATGGTGTTCTTAAAAAGACACATTACTAAGCGTGCCCACAACTGCCCAGGGTTAAAAAACATACTGCATTTACCCTTACACAGCTACTAAGTAACATGGAACATGGTTAATTCAAACACTTAAAAGTCATGTCTCATTAATGTACTTTTAAACCACATATCACATGAAAAATAGGCTGCCTGAAAAGACAAGCAGGGGACTGGACCTCCAACTTCCCCTTGCTGACCTACCAATGATCTAGAACATTCGGAATCTCAAGATTTCAACACACACATGCTGGGGCCTCTCCTTTGGGTATAGATTTCTCATAGCACCCCTCCCGTGATGTTGAATTTCCCTAAGAATCTGCTCACCTATGGCCCTAGCTGCTGGGATAGTACTGTGTCCATGATTGTATACGTGGAACTTGATGAAGAGGCCAGAACAGACCAGAGCCTTGTAGCTGCTGTCTAGGGCTGACCGCAGCTCACCTAGGGTGACAGTTATTCCTGTCTCTGCTGAGCTTCTAGGTAGTGAAGTCCATTTCTAAGAGCTATTATCCACCCACTGTGAGACTTTGATCTCAATGTCTGGCTCCAGGAACCATCTACCTTCTTCAAAAGCTTCTGTATGTTTCCTAAGACGCGAATTTGGTAAAAGAAAACTATCTGAAATATTTTTAATTCCAGAGTGACTTACAATCACCCCATTAAATGTCCTGTCCTACCAAGTAGTGAAAATGACAACCAAATGACTATTGGATAACGAAATTCATTTTCTACTGAGCTTCTGTGTCAAAGCGCGTGATTTTAAGGGTTATCTCAGATCAGCCTAGTGATCCTGGCTGGCATGTTGTCCCAGTTTGACAACAGCGGTCTCATCCCCTGGTCGTATTCTAACTCCGGTGATCCAACCCTACTTTTCAAAGGCTTATTAGCAAAGTCGCTCAATTAGAGCAGCCTCGTGACTCATTTTTGGATGCCCGTGTAAAAACAACAGCTCCTCCCTCTACTGAGAAATGGCTCGAACAAGTGAGAGAGTCACAGGAAGTAAAACTCGGGTCTCAGCTGATGTTTGTGGAGCCAAAAGGCCGACAGAATTCCGTGGTGTGGTTCCCTGAGCAAAGCCACCAGGTCTCCCTCCTAAACACAACTCCGGAAGGTCTTTTGTGGGAGCTGTTTCAAGGCTATATCTATGTTCCCGTATTTCCTGGCTCCTGTGTCATACTGTCAAGTTAAAGTCGAGAAGGGCCCCTTCTTCATGCGTTTGAGAAAGTGGCGACCAAACCGAAAAGAGCACCTCCATTCAATAAAGCAGAATAAAACAAAACTCAGCATCTCTACTGAAAACAAATGTTGCTTCGGGTAGCTCTATAAAGTCAGTCTACATTCGTAATTTTCTGAGGTACTTCTGATGAAGCGTTCCTTATATTCTCAAACATTAAAAGTTTTCGGCTCTAGGTGAGAAACCCAAAGCCTCGTCCTGAAGGTACCTAGACGCTCATAGAAAACCACACCCCAAACCCACCTGCTGTTGCTCAGCATCCCAGCCCTGAGTCAACAGGACCCCCACCCCAGCCAGCCCGGTGCCCCGCGTCCTCGACGGTAAAAAAGTTAGGGAGCCAAGCGGACTACCGCGACAAAACAAACCGTGATCCGGCGTCCGGACGCCCGGAGGAAACCGGGGCCGCGNCCGCACAGCTGGGCGCCAGGCCCCGCCCCGGGGACGTCCTCCGCTAGGCGCGCAGCTTCACGCCCCGACACCTGTCGCCCGGAAACCAGGCATGAGCCACCTTCCCCGTCCAACCGCCCCTAGGTGTTGCGAGAGGCGGCGTGGACCACCCGGGAACTTCCTCTGTCTTCCCTCGCGCTCTGGGATGGAGAGATGGGCAGGGCGGGATCCGCCGGACTTCCCCCGGGGAAACCCTGTTGGTGAGATGACATTTGCAGTCCAGAGCATTGCCGAGGCTGGGATGCTAGAAACCGTTTCTGAGCGTGGGTGAGGCCGCGCCAG